>JAVQJL010002407.1:0-12830 GCA_036024295.1 Nannoperca obscura
CTGATGAGACGTCTTGTTGTTTTCAATCATGGTTCTATGCACTTGATGTAAAGCTCTTATTTTGGAAGTCGCTTTGGATAAAAGCGTCTGCTAAATGCCTAAATGTAAATGTAAATGTAAATGTACAGGCTGGGGAGATGATGACAGTCTCGTTCCTCCTTTCAAAGACCGAGAGCTCCGACTGCAAGTAGTACATCTGAAGCTGCTCTGCCCGGCTGTGCTGGCTGAAGCTGTGGCTGTGGATCTGGTTATTGATCGGACTACGGCTGCATGAATCTATGAAGCTCTGGATTTGGCTATGGTAGCTGTTGTGTGACTAATCCTTAATGCTACTGTAGTGCAGATGTGCCTCGGCGTCAGTCAGGTGAGCGAGCTAGCTTTCTCAGCGCCATTCTTAATACATAATAGTGTGTGATAGTACATCTCAGCCTTCCTCTGTTGATCAGAGCGAAGGTGTACTATTGCAAGGAAATCCAAAAGAAGAGCTCTGTATGAAACACTAAACCTTTAAAACGTAACTGAATACTTTTTACAAGCAGTGAAGGTTCCTCTTTGATGAGTGTTGATTAAAAATGCAGAATGTGTCTTCCTGTTGGGTCCAACACAAATCTAGACTTGTGTTTATATAGACCTGAGGTGACGAGTCAACATAGACCTGATTGGTATTGGCTCAGGTATTTGGGTTTACTGGAAACCAGTGAGAAAAACATGACAAGACAACCTTCCACATCACCAAGACTTTACTTCACAGCTCAGTGCCCATCGACCCCGTACAAACACAACATGGGCTCCAACAGCCAGCAGACCTTTGTCAGCAGAATCCAAGCAGGTATAACTTCCTCTCATGGTAAACCCTGTTTTTCTCATGCGTAAAAAACAGGCCTAGTGCCAACACATTGGAACAGAAGGTTAAAGACTTGAAATTTAGACTTTGCTTGGCAAGATAAAAAATAAAGATGTCTTTATGGGAAATGATTCTATTATATACAATTCAGAGCATAAACAAAATAAAAACACCCAGAAAATAGAATGATTAAAGCATGCCCATTGTCACACCATGAGGAGGAGGCAAGCGGCCAAGCATTTTATTTTGTGTTCACATCCAACTCTTGTCATTATCCAAGACCATAACGAGTACAGGATATAATTAGGAATCTCTTATCATATTAACATAGTTCGGGCATTCAAACCAGTTCAATTTGATCTATTTTTTGTTTATCCCAATAGGAAGGGGAGAACTATATCAAATATTTTAAAGGTACAGCTTTTTGTACATGTTGTTTTCCTTCTACAGATTGAATGTATTTGTGATATACTTCACCATGCAATGTGAACCAAGCAAGGTACTGTCAATAGAAGAGTAGTATAGCTGTGGACAAGCTGGGAGTGATGTGTAAGGTGAGAGTCTCTGAAACTGAACTTGTTGGAGGCCATGATTCCTAAGCTCCAGAAACCAGATAAATCAGGGCTTAACCAGTCAGCAGCAGATGTACCCATAGCACCATGGCAGCAATGCTCCTGTAAGACAGTCAGCCAAGATTACTGGAAGCCCATGAAGATAGTTCAGCAAGCTGTCCTTGGAAAATATAAGATGTCCGTATATATTAAATAACTTGATGGAGGTCATTGTAACATCACAGTCTAATATGGAATCAGGTGAGAACCTTTGAGGCGTAGCTTGTCCGAAGACTGATTATACACAAACATGTCTCAGAGATGAGTCTCTTTGTATTATCTAGCGGGCACCACCTTCTCCCTGGTATTTGGCTTCCCCTTAGCCGCACCGGCTGGTTTTGGCCTGGTCCTGGTGCCAGAGGAGGTCTGAGCGGTGGCTTCCTGTGAGGCGCTGCGCCGCATGGTTGATGTAGTCCTGGGCGGTAACATGGGGACAGTTGGGGCTCGAACTGAGAGGGGCTGCCTGGATGGACATACTCTCTGAGGAGAGGGGCTGTCAGTCCTGCAGTGGGTGGAGCTAAGGCTGCGTCGGGTTCCAAACAGGACTCGCAGGGGCATTCGAGGGCTTCCAGATGGGGCAGCGGCAGCAGAGGGACGGGGACATGAGGAGGAAGACCTGGGTGAGACAGGTTTAGATTTCCGTTGAGTGCTGAGAGTGCTTAGTCCAATTTTCTGATTCCTGTGGACAGAAGGGTAAAATTAAGACGTTATAAAAAACATAATTATTCAAACTGCTTCACAATGAAAACTTGTATACAATAAAGGGGAGAAACAGAATCATACCCATTAGTGAAGGATGATGCACCTTTGGTAGTGCTGGAGTCTGGCAAGGAGAGAGGAGAAGGAGCAGCAGAAGCAGCAGCAAGCCCCACTGAAGGCCTCTTTATGGGAGTGACGGGCCTAGGGATCCTGCTCCTGCACTCCTTGGAGCCTTGCTCTTCAGTCGGTTTGAGACGGGAGCTCCTCCTGGACTCGTCTGAGTTATGTGTGTCCTCCTCTGAGCCAGTGGTGGAAAGAGTTTCAGAAGCCCTCCGGCGCTCATCGTCGCCAGAAGACAACGATGATGATGTCCCGGACAGCATCCTCCTCCTTATCCAGCGACCCTGTTGCTTCTGGACCAGCACGCGGGCCAAGTCCAGCTGCCTGGCTCGCTGCTGAAGCCGAGCCCGAGCTGAAAGGGAGGAGGACTGCTCTGAGCCTGAGTCCTCTTCAGAGATAAGTATTGGGATTCGGCTTCGGATTCTGGATTTTATGGCACCTGGTAGTTCTGCTCCAGTTGTCTGAAGCTTGGCAGCTTCTTCACTGGATGATGGCTGTTTCATAGGTTCCTGTGACAGATTTTTAAGTTCATGAACTGGTGACATGGCTTCTGGGACAGGCTCCAAAGACTGGGCCAGGAAAGTTGATGGACCATTCTCAGTTTTGGGATGTTTGTCAACTGGTTGGGTTTGGTCTAGCAAGGACTTCTCTAGTGACTCTTCTGTCACCGGTGCTCCCCCCTGGTCATGGGTGTCATCCTCTACAGCTGATGCCTTCATGATCGCCAAGACTTCCCGGTCACTGTCCCTTGCAGAGTGCCCGTTGGAGGACATGACATTAAGGTGTGATGTCTCTGCAATATGGACGAAAGTGCGCTCAACTTTGGTGAAGGGTGGTGATGCAGGAGCAATGGGAGTGGAAGGCCTAAGGTCTGACCTGAGAGCAGGGGACAAACGGCCAGTCTCAGAGGGTTCATGCTGGATCGCTTCTCCGACCAGGAGGCGGTCGTTACGGGAAGTGAGGGCACATGGTGTGGCCAACTCAGCCTCTAGAATATGATCACCACCAGAGGGAGACTTGCGAGTGTCTCCAGGCGAGAAGAGGACAAGGGTTTTGGAAGCGTCCTCCAGGTCAGGGTCTGCATCAGCAGCTGAGGCATGCTCCCTTTGGCCCCTCTGGTCCTCAGCCATGAGTGTTGAAGGTGCAGCATCCTGGCTACGTTCAGTGCTCTTCTGACTAGCCTCGCTGTTGGATTCACTTTTTGTGACGTCGTCATCCTTTGGCCCAGGACATTCTGGGACTTCTTCGTCTGGCGTGGCAAAGCTCCGGCGCTGAGGCAAGGTACCGGTTAGCATGACGGTGAGGAAGTCTGCCCTCTTGGCCTGGAGCTGAGGAAGGATGTGGAAATGCTCCTTCTCGTCGCTCTGGCCCTTTGTCCGATAGTCTGGGGAGGGCAGTGATGGGTTGCTCTGCTCCGTGGGCGACAACACCTGGAAACAATGCAACAACACTCTTTATTACAACTGAATCAGCTCAAAACAACATGGCATGGGAGGCATTTATTGATTTTTGAGCTCAGACATATCAGCACTCAGCAGCTCTCGTCATATATGACCAATGAAACCATATGAGGGGTGGAATTGGTGTCCATATTTCTTTAGGATCACATACACAATGTTACACACAATTTTGTTGGTTAAAGATACACTCCTCCTCGTTTTCAGCATCCAGCTTGCAGCCGATGTAGAGTTTCTAAACATTAACAGTGAGCTGGGAGGAAATTATGGTATTTGGAAGCACTATGACAAAATCATGGAGTGCAGTGATGTACATTTCTTTTAATCAAATGATGAAAGAGGTAAGAAACCACACAAACACACATAATGTGCTAGATAGCATGCTAGCTTGCACTCTAGCTAGCTGCCTTGCTTGCCAGGTAAATGACAACATGTCTGCTCATTGCGCTGTGGGGATTCAGAGACCATCCAATTTTTTAGTAATTTAACTTTTTTCCAGTTTCTAGTAATACCAACCATTTCTTTGAAACAATGGTGATTTAAATCATTTTACGATAAAAACAATAAAATTATTTGTGTGTTGTTTTAGAGGAAGCTAATGTGTGTAGCACTCTTCATTGCTTTTGCTAACAGTACCTCTCCCAGTAAGAAAGACAGAAGGAACTGATGTATTTGCCCCCAAAACCAGTTTAATGTCATTTTGGTTGTACACAAGCTTTTCAAGATTGTCTAGATTACATACATTGATATAAAAGGCACAAAAAAATGCATTGCAGAGTTTATCCTTAGACAGCACGCAGTCTGATATCAGGTGATTTTCAAGTGTTTCCCTTCATAAAGATTTAACATACAGCCTGTACATACATACTGAATCCCGCTAGTTATCATGCTATTAGAGATTAACTGCAAACCTAATTACTTTCTACATTTCTGTATATATGTACACAGTTATCATTTGAATTTACAAAAAGTTTAAAATACATGCTTTACCTGTAAATTATACAAGCAGTACTGTACAATCATATAGTGATAGAAAAAAAATGCTTACATGTATTATACACGTGAAAGACACTCACGGATCATCACACTGAACTAACACTCTTCAATCCTCTTCACCTCGACAACAGAAACTCTGCTGTTATTGCAAAAACGTTGAAGGAACATTCAGACATTTTATGAAATACTCTTTTTTTGTCGCCCTCAGAGTCAGATGAGAACTGTTAGCTAGCAAAGAGATAGAACCAGGGTGTGTTTAGCTTAGCGAAGCACAAAGACTGGAAGCTGGGGAACTGCTAGCCTAGCTCCAGCAACAAAATATAACTAAACCCAGCTGACTACAGGATGGACTGCTGACTAGTTTGTTAAGCTAATAAGTTACAAAAAAGCGGGAGCTGAGCTAGCAGTTTCCCCCTGTTTCCAGTCTTTGTGCTAAGCTAGGCTAAGCACGTCCTGGACCTAAAAAGGTCCCAATAAAAAGGATTCCTTAACATATCTAAATGTTCCTTTTAGAATCAGAATTAGTGACACGAGGTTCATGATGATCTGATTAAGAAACTGGCGACTGTGACAAAGAGTCTAAACTAACATGGAGTTCACCCATAAAGAAGACACAATGCAGGTTTGTTCTCTCTACAGACACGTTTATCTGTACAATATCACCCTGTTATTCCATAAAAATCAGCATTAACATACCAAATATGCAATAAAATGTACGTTTGGGAGGAGCATAATACAGTTTTTTTCACATTATTATAATTCTAGCGTGTGATTCGTGAGGTATAAATGTTTTGTAGCAGACTGAACAAAGTTTGTGGGACTTGACAGTTTGAACAGTTTCTGATGAATCATCTAGTTTTGAGGAAAGTTGCAGTATTGTTGATGTGATGGAAATTTCATTATCGTAATGTTGATTTCTCAGGCCTAATGTTTAGTTTGACTGGACTACATGTTTTGGTTTTCTGGAAAACATTTTACAGGCTACAATTGTAGGTTTAATATTTTCTTTTTTAAATCAACTCAAACCAAATGAACAATTTCTTTCAGTTTGAACAAAAACAATTAGCAGCAGTTAGACACGACACTCCAAACAACATTAGATTGCACGTGTTCTTACAGCCCAAAAAGCCGGTTTACAAACACAACGGAGTGCCGGCAGGCGGGCAATATTTTCATTTGTTAAAACTTTGCATTAATTGACTTGGAGCATTTTGTCACAGCACCATGTTGAGCAGCAGTTGAACAGCCTTTAAGAAGACATTTTGTTTGGAGTGTACTGCCCGCACACAAGTGAAGGACTATTTCAGTCTTTTTCTTATTGTTGTGGCCACAACTCCTTTAGACCACAAGGAACGAACTAAGCTTGAAAAGCCTTTTCATTGACCTGCGAAGCTGCTTTAAGTCTGGGAAGAACCAGGAAGCAGATCTCCAAAATGTGTTGAGTGTGTGCGAAAGACAGTCTGAGTATAAATGTTCCCGTTTGTTTTGTACCACTGCAATGAAGCTGAATGAAATATGTTATAACAGCTTCATGACTTCCTCCACTAACAAACAAAACACTGGATGTAAATGGTCACATCTACACTGCAGGATAAAAGATGTGGGGAAAGATGATGGACTCTCAAATCAGGACAAAGCAAAAGTCTCCAGCTGCTTCTTGTCGCGTTAAAGTCGGCTCTGGACTGCAGCTCTGATCCGTGAGTATCTCCTCTAGTAGCGGTGTGAATTATTTACAAAAAAATCACAGATGTGTTTCAGTCAGAGGTGTATATCCACTGTGTTTCTGTTGTAATTACAACACAGTGCTGTTTTTTGTCATTTTACAGTCGGAGGTGCGGCTCGTACAAACAGCAGATCTCATGCAAAGAGTGGCGACAGTCAGTAAACAGTCTTTTGGTACGACATACCGTCATTGATGCTGCAGGTCTTTTTTTAAACTCAGTGTGTTGTCAGCAGAATAAGCATACTCAATGCTTTCTCTCGGCTGCTGTGAACTGATTGTGGCACTGAGTTCACGGTGACACAGGACAACACATTGACATGTATCAGTGACAATCTTGTACGGTAGGTGAATCATTTTGCAGACGTGCAAAATAAAGTTCAAAGGTAGCAGCTAGTCCACTTCATACATTCTCTAAGTGGTTGTAGTGTAACGCTATGCTAAATATAAAACAGGCAGGACGTCCTGCACTCAGCATGAAGCAGCATGAAAACAAACCGGGGTCGTCTCGCTGTGATGAGCATTAGAGGGACGTGTCCTGCTCAGGCTAAGTTAATGTTAACGACTCGAGCTTAATGAAACAGCAAGTGGTGCATATTTAGTTAATGTAGCCCTTTAACACATTGAGAAAGCAAACGTTTGGCTTTCATTGCACAAAATGGCTGCCCTAGCTAGTCTCACATAGCCAGATTGTGGAAGTGTACCCCAAAACGTTCAGGAGACACAGCTCTAACTTCTGACACTCAAAGCGACGTACCGAACACCGCTTTGGTATGACGTTAGCACGTTAGCAGGCCTAATATTCAACAGGGTTTCACAACTCAACACTCTTCCAAAGGCTCATTGTTGTCACATTAACATGGTGGAGACAACCAACCACAAAACACCTCAGAAAGTCTCCATCTCTCAGGCTGGAACCAGCACTGACATCTCATTCAAAGGGGAATATATCGTTTTAGATATACTGGAGAAATGTACCTGTAAATGTCAAAATGAAGACGAATCATTTGCACCTCCTGCAAAGATATTTTGCTGTAAAATGAGGAGAGAGCCTGAACGTGACAGATGGTCTCCAACCCATCGATTAAATGTTGGTCTTTTCATTTTGTTTCCAGGTGGACTAATGAACCAATCAATGCGTCATTCAAAAGAGTGATCATTACACGTGAACCTTTGAAATCTGGCGGCTCTGAGCAGCTGACTTTCTGTAGCTACATTTAAACAAGCTGTTATTTTTCTAGTATTCTTTCCCACCACTGGTAAATTTAACGTGTCTGGAAGAAAGTGAAATACCCAGTGAGGTCGTGGGACTTTCAAAAACAATCAAGTGTTGAATCACTTCAAATTCTTGAGCAACTTTGGGATCAACATCAGGACGTCCCTCATCTCTGATACTCTGATCGAAGCGAGATCGGAAGTGAGAGGATTGCTGATCCTGACTGCTGGATGTTGGTTGCTCACACTCTCCACCCGAAATAACAATTTTTGATTTTCTTTCTTTCGAGGAATCTACCAGAAACTAGCGTTTTCAGAACGGAGACATTGGAACTCACTACCAGTTACTAAGACCAACAAATAAGACAACTACGTCCAGCTTGTTTCCCATTGGTCAACACAACAGTATGCATGCCCTTACGATACAACCGTTACTGACTGTAACGTTATTCTGTGCTGTGAGATTACAAAGCCCTCGCTCTTTTGGCATTATGGGATTACAGTGGTGGTTTCTCTTTATTACTTTTCTTTCCTGCCATCAGATTGATTTCTATCCTTCTGGGCAGCCGTTCTTCTTCATCTTGCAGAGACCTAAAATATAATTCAGATAATCCACCACAGAAACTTCTCTTTAAGACATCTTCGTGTTTTATCATCGTGTTTTTAGGATTTTGAGAGCAGAGCCGGTTCTGCTTCAAGAAGTGAACTGAAATCAATAACTGCCTTGAAGAAAGAAAATCAATCTAGAAATTGATGGTATGATTTGAAAATGTTCAGAACGTCCTCGTACACAAGTCTCTTTTTCTCATCACACATCCCACATTTCACTTATTGCATCTGTGTTTTGCATCTATGCAGTGAGACCCTCGGCCCGATCCCCCTCTCCCGTCTACTCAGTGATAAAGTGCAACAGTGAAATCCAGCGGTCACATAAAATAGTGATGGAAGAGGAAGCACGATGGAAATAAGACGGTGATCCAAACACATGACAAGAAGTCGGGAACCAGGAAAAACCTCAGCAGATAGCGAAACGTCTCCAGGTGTCGACCCAAAGAGAAGGAGATCATCAAGTCGCTGTTCCAGCTCTGCACTGGGTCGGCTCGTTCCGTCAGAGACAAACCCAGTAACAAACACCCGACCCGAACCAACACGGCAGCTCAACCTTCAATCTGAGGGACGCTTATTTTACAGTTTCTCAAATCCTACTGATTGTTTTTTCAATTGACAATCCTTCTGAATGAACCAGGATCAAACTCATCCTCTGGAAGACCTGATTTAAGTCAAACACAACAGCCGAGCGAGAAACAATGCACGACGACCTCCTGAACTTTGACAGGCTGTGGTTTGTTACCTAGTTTGGTATCTACCAAGTGTTTGTTATCTTGAGATCATGACTTCATCAAAGTGCCTCTAACAGTAACACGAGGTGTCGGCCGCATTCCCTTCTGCTCTGTCGGTTTAGTCTTTTCTGCCTTCAGGTTCACAGAAATGCTAACATCAGCAGGCTAACATGCTCATAATGGAGGAAAAGTCAGAGGATCACCAGAGTCGTTAGGATTCATCCTCTGGGCACCATGAACGCCTGCAACACGTCTCATGACATCAGTAGATGTTGGGATGTTTCAGTGGAAACCAAAGACAGACGATATATTATATTCATAAAGACCCAACAGTCCCACCATGAGCAGCACCAGGAGACGAGGTGAGGACACACCCCCTTTAACAGGTAGAAACTGAGAAAATGAAGTCAAGGTCTCCAGATAAACGTCCTAAATAGTGATGAAGCACCACAGCCAATCAAACGAGAGAATCACACGACACACAAGGACCAGAACAATGGCTCCTTCCCACAGTGCTTTACGTCGACATACTCGCTTGGAGCTCCGCCTCCACTTCCTGTCACATGGTGGCCCTCAACAGCCAAATACAACATCTCATAAAGTGTTTAAAAAGTGTAATGAAGGAGACGAGTTAGCAGCTGCGATGTTGAGCTAAACAACGCTTTCTGTTTCATTTGTTCTGCAAAAAGATGTTTTTGTTGTGTTGATGTGCAGTTTGTTTTTGGACTTTTTAGTTTTTTTAAACATTTATATAAAATGAATATTGTGGTTTGATTCATTTGTTTTCTGTGTTGTTTGTTGAAATGTTGTTGTGTGTATGTGTGTGTGTGGGGGGGGCACCGTACTGCCAACCCGGCACAGTAACAGTTTTTGTCACAAAAGGCTGTGATTAGAGATCAAAGTGATCGATCAGTTGTCACACTATCAGAAAGACCTTTTCACACTTCTCTCTTCGCACACGCAACATTTAATGAAGCGAGACGCTCGGGTCACTGGTTTTGTGTCGGTGAAGACGCGTCGTGAGTGTCGGAGTATTGCTCGGGGGGGTGGGGGGGTGATCGCCGGGACGACCTGCATTCCTTAACGATCGCTCCGTCATTTCAGCAGGAAAAGCAGAGAAAAATAACAGAAATAAATGCACAAAAACCGTAAAGCGTAACAGTCTGTTAACGGCTCCACGCTGTTTCCTCTTCTTCACACACAACAAGGAAATACTCAGTTTCACATGACCTCCTCCAGCTGGCGGGGCGGTGGCGTGTGCAGCGCACGTTTGCAGAGTTTATTGCATGGAAAATACTTGTTCTTGTGTTCCTCTGCAGGTAGAGAGTCTGTGTGTGTGTGTGTGTGTGTGTGTGTAACAGGTGTGGTTATCATCTCAGTGTGCTGCGTTCATTGCACCTGTTTCATGTGTGTGTTTCATATGCAGAGCCGGCCCCAAGTAAACTGAGCCACCAGGGGCCACCAGGGGGGCCTAAACCAACTTTTCTTTCTATGTTATTTTGGATTTTAAAGGTTCACAACTCGAAATCTTTAACTTAGCGAGTGTGTCTTTATTTAAACATCACGTTGGACTCTTGTGGTCGGCATTTGTCACCAGTTGTGACTTTCTATTAATAAATTAGAGACTTACTCAAGTACAGTTGGGCGGAGAGGTGGGCGGGGCACAATGTTTTGACAGACCCTGCATATGTGTGTGTGTGTGTGTGTGTGTGTGTGGGTGGGTGTGTGCGCCTCTCAGCTGTTGTTCTTGTTCATCAGCTTGGCTAACATGTGCTGCAGCTGCGTCCTCGACACGTTCAGGACCGAGTGTCTGCTCCGCGGGCTGCCGGGCGTTGGCAGCGTGCCGGCGTGCCGCCGCCGGGCCGAGGCGGCGGCGGCAGTGATGTGGGCGGGGCTGCTCTCGGCTGAACGGCTCCTCTGGATGAAGCTGCCTCCTCCGTGGGGATACTGCTCCGTCTCCAGGGTGGAGGAGGAGAAGACGTAGGAGGCCAGCCTCCTCAGCTGATTGGGCCGCGGTTGGTGCCTGTCCTCTTCCAACTGCAAACAGACCAATCAGAGAGAGGGAGGGAGGTTAACGAGCGGAAACCAACTCTTTACAATAAATATGTATAATAAATGTCCTACTGCTACGTCCCAACACTCTGATTTGACTTCCTGCCCTTGTCTCCCCCCCCCCCATGACCAGACGTTAGACAGGAGAGAGCTGATTGGTGCTCTCGCACATCTAAAGCCTTTAGCTGATTGGTCAAAGGTTGCGGGGGGAGGAGCCTGGGGAGTGAAGCTGCGGGAGTGCTGGTGTAAGTCTGGCACTCTGTCTACATACAGCTATCAGAGACTAGCTACAAGCTATGACAGACTGTTAGCTGTGCGGGTTGCCAGATTGGTCAGACTTGCATCCCTCTAGCTGCAAAAATGGTGATGAAAATATATTCCCCCACAAAGAAGCACAAAGTCACCAGCACGAACACTGCACATACTGTATCTCGCTAGTCTACAACAGTCTGAGCCTGGACAGCTTTGGATTTCTGAAGAAACATGAGCACTGGTGATGCAAAAAGAAACGGGAAACACAAAAGAGAGATGGATTCATCAAGCACACGAAACACAGACACACGACGGAGGAAAAAAAAGGGAGGAAATATGTCTGAACAGAAGGAAAAGGAAGAGGAGGAACAGAAACTGAGTGAGTGAATAGAGGTAAAGGACTATTCCTAAACTGTGCTTACCCCGAAACATCACTTTATTTCTTCTTGTGTTGTCCCAATGGCACCCTCGCTCTGTTCTCTCCTCAGGTGAGTCAAACTCGATATACTGTGTACTTTTAAAGCGATGGGTTGGGGGCAAAAGCGTCAGTAGTTATGTGGAAGGGGGGGAGAATTGGAGAGGAGTAAAAAAGAGAGTGGCAGTCCTCGACGGCTGGCGGCGGCGAGAGCTCGCTCTGAGTCTAGAAGTGACGAACGCCACGAAAATAAAAGCAGATGGAAGCAGAGCGTCTAAAATATCACTAAGAACGAGTTTGAGCGCGGAGATGTAAAGATGTTGCAGGTAAACATCAGTCCAGCCTGTAAAGGTATGGAGGACCAAACCTGACTTATCAGTAAAATAAATAAATAAATGAGTGCATGAATAAATCAAATGGTCACATGAATGTATAACTGAACTAAAAAAGGATAAAGAAAATAAAGACATTTAGAAAAGAATCAATAAATCAGCACACGCATGAAGAAAGAAGTCCTGCTGAAGGAAAAACCAAATAGTGTGTAATAAGATATATAAAAAATAAAACGTGACATACGTGTTCAGTTCAATGATTTCCACATTCACGATCATGAAACCAGTGGTGCATATTCAGACTCCACAGAGGTTAGACCCTAATGATTCTGAGCTGCCGTCTAGCGCCACCATCAGGACATTTCCAGCAGCAACACACACACGCACACGCACACACACACACACACACACACACACAAACACAAAGCATTCAGAATATAATGTCATGAGATGTCTGAGGATGAGCCACCCCCCGAGATCAATGAGATCGATCGTGTTCATATGGTGGCTGCAGGGACCTCTGCGGCCTCTAGGGGGCGCTGGCAGCACTTTATGTATTCACAGGTTTGATCCTCCATAACAAAGTGCTCCAGGATTCATTTGTTTTATATCCGTCAGAACATTTTATTATTTAGTCCTGAAATAACCGGTGAACATTAAATTCAAACATTTAATTTAGTTCATTTCTGTTTATTACCTGCATCTTTAACTACGGAGGCCCAGAAGTCCCGAAGGTCTCTCATTTTGGGGACTTGGGGCCTCCATACATATATATAT
>JAVQJL010002410.1:0-13849 GCA_036024295.1 Nannoperca obscura
TAGGACTGTACCAGAGAGCCCGACCAAGTTCTTAAGTCTGTCTACTAATATGTCATGGTCGACTGTGTCAAATGCAGCACTGAGGTCCAACAACACAAGCACCGAGATTTTTCCAGTCAGTGTTCAGACGAATGTCATTTAAGACCCTAACAAGAGCAGTTTCAGTGCTGTGATTGGGCCGGAAACCAGACTGAAAAACATCAAATATATTATTTGAGTTTAAAAATGTGCTGAGCTGTGAATAAATAACCCTTTCAATTATTTTTCCCAGGAATGGTAGGTTTGAAATCGGCCTGTAGTTACTAATCATAGAGGGATCTAGGTAATGCTTTTTTAAAAGAGGCTTGATGACTGCAGTTTTTAGAGCCACTGGAAAATTACCTGACTGAAGTGACCTGTTTATTATCTGCATTAAGTCTGGTGCAACACTATTAAAGACCCTTTTGAGGAAGTTTGTTGGAACAGGGTCAAGGCAGCAGGTTGATGATTTTAAATGAGAGTATTGCTCCGTTCTCAAAGCAACCTTGAGTGCCACATTGAGTGCAGGTTTTGTTTTCACCTTGTTAATTACAAAGCCTCAAGCTTTAAAACCACACCTGAGACTCTGTGCCTTCATCTCATGTGTTGCTGTTGCATCACTCTGGCCCCACTGCTTCACTTACCTCATCAAAATGTACACAGTGTTCATTCCTCATCATGATGATTAGTCAGCTGGAAC
Source organism: Nannoperca obscura (assembly GCA_036024295.1). NCBI lineage: Eukaryota > Metazoa > Chordata > Actinopteri > Centrarchiformes > Percichthyidae > Nannoperca > Nannoperca obscura. The sequence continues at coordinate 719 of JAVQJL010002410.1, forward strand.
TGCATAGACAATTTGAAATTGTACACACAGTCAGGCTTACAAAGGAGAGTAGCAGTAACAGCCACAAACTAAGGATAATGTGACAAAATGAGACCAAAATGAAAATGAAATGCCACTGACCTTTAATGTGTTGGTTGGCTGTTACATGTGGCGTGGCCCAGCCACACCTTGAAAGAATGTTGATCTTGGCTTGGAGCATTTTGAAGACAAATGAATAATAATTATGCAAATAATGTCCTGCTAGCAGGCAAACCGCCTTAGACATTAAAGATGCCATTCATAATTTATCAGCATCATAAACTCACTTTGATCACTTTTCAAGAAAAAGAAGACATACCCAAAAATAAATGTTAAAGCCAGCAATTGATTTGACTGTAAATATGAAGACATAAACTGCAGAATTGTGGCTCTCATCAATGAGTTAGCCAGCGCAGACAAAATCTTTAAACCTGTATGCATTCATCAATGGCCTGATATTCAGACTGCATTGCCATTTAGTTTGACATTTTGATATTGTGTTCATGTCAGCTGATTGCTCATTTGCCATTTTGGTGGCCATTTTCTGTCACTTTTGTCATGGATGTAGCTCGGTAGCTCACAAGCTATTTAGGAAGATGATGTAAATCATCCAAATACTTACAGCACATTCATCGGTTGCTTAACCGTTGATCTTACAGCCATTGTATCTGCATAGTCTCACCCGATTGGCTTTATGGAGGTGCGAGTGATATCAGTCATAAAAAACATGTTCAAATCAATTACAACTTCGAGAGGGGAGGGAGAGAAAGAGGCATCAGCCCACAGTCATATCCGTTACTGACAAAAGATAAAGTCAGACACGCTGACCAGTGCAGAAAACGTACAGGTGCCAGGACGTTGGAGTTTAATTTCTTTTAATGGCTAAGATATTGGTTGATAATTTATCAGTTTTTCTAGACTTTTGTTGTATTCAGGGGATCTCTGGTCTGTTTTAGGGCCTGCAACCTGCAGCAACCTGACTGAAATCATTCTGATTAGAGATTCCAACTTAACAGTTTACATAGACACTAAATAAAGGGATCCAATAAGATGTGTATTTACATGCCCCAAAGCATATTTTCAGAATAGAACTTTGTTGACATGCGCACAGTGGTTCTGCCCGCTGTGAAGCGTCTAATCTGCAAAAAGATACCAGAAGAATGGGAAGCACTTTTTCCCCCATTTCCATTCATCTTTTTAAACACTTGTTTAAACAACGTGTTGTTTTGTGCCTTTTGACCATCGAGGCATTCAACAATCATTAAATCTTAAAGTCTCCAACAAAAGAGTTGGATCAGCCACAGGGCAGTTTTGTTTTGCTGCAACCGTGTCTGTTCCAGCAAACATGCGCAGAAAGAATATATTCATTCCACCCAGAGAGAAACAATCAGATTAAGTGTTAACATGGTTATTAGACACTAATATTTCCCTATTAAACGGTTTACCAAAGGTTTACACCACCCCTCTCCACCGACTGAATATTCCTTTCGATCTGATTGAGGTGGTTACATGATTTTTATTCTGTTTGAGCTATTATTAGTAGAATATTAGGGTCCATGTAAGTGCTGCTAATGATACAGTAATGTGAAATTTAATAAATAATTAAAATACCTGTCTCATTGACATTTCATTAATGCATTCTCTTTTAATCTGAAAAGAATGATTTTATGTGAAAAGTATGTTTGGTCTGAAAATACATTCAGACATAACTTTGCTCCTGTCTACTGTGAAAAGCTTCAATTATAAAAATCTAATTCAAATCAATGCTGTGGACCTTCACACACTTCAACCTGACTTGTAAACTTGAGCTTTTAAGAGTCACTTTAGTTGAGTGAAGTTGATTGATGCTCAAAGTACTGGCACTTTATGCTTGTAGTCCCATATAGTCCTGATAAAAATCACTTATCAAAATATGTCATCAGTAAAAAGACTTTTTTTACTCCTCCACTGAGAATGAGTCATCTGTCCTGGTTTAAGGCTTTCTTTGGAAACGTGTTACAGACCCTCTGAGCTTTATCATCCCCCAAATCTGTTATTATAGAGAGCCAAAATCTTTACATGAGCTTATGTTTGATATGCACCAAAATATTCATTAATCATTCCATTCCATATTTTAAAAGCATCCTTCATCTCATCTTCTTTTGTGTTTCCTGGCCTGTTTGTGTATTCCATGTAAAAAGCCTTGTTTTCCTGTGCGAGAGCAAACCATCTTGTTGGTGTGATGGTCTTTTCAAAGGCTCAATACATCTGCTCCAGTTTGTTTCAAGTCCATCTGGTACACATTTTCAGTGCCAGGAAAGAGTTAGAGAAGAAGTTGAATATTGATTAGACCAATCTGAAATATTCGCCTCCTTAGAGCAGTTGACACCACATGCCCCCACAAGATTAAGTGAAAGAGCAGCCCACTGAATCCACTTAAGTTAACTTCTTGAGTGCCCTTACAGACTTGCATTATTGTGGCATTGACCCTTGCAGTAAATAATGGCAAGATACAGTCTCCTACACATCTCCAGAGGAACTTGTGAGTAGCACAAAAAATGGGTGCAGAAAAATCAAGAAAGGTTCAAAAACATGTTGTTCTACAAAATGAAGGCCAATTTTGTGCTGTCCAACAAGGAAAAGTGCCTGTTGTGTAATGAGAAAAAGACAGTAGAAGGAGAAGAAAATAAGGAAAAGTCTATTGCTTTCCTGTGTGAGTTGAGAAGAACAGTACATAAAGTTCCATCAAAGCCTAGTTTTAAAGAAAACTACCTGCAAGTACTAACGCAAGTAAGTAGGTAATGTGGTGATACAGTAGAATCTCTAAATGTGCTGCAAGAACAGATGGATTTTTCACATTATACTTTTTAATATGTGGCATAGTGTTCCTCTGCTCTTACTAACGTACTTTTTCATCCGCTCTGGACTGCAGGGATCCATTTGCTGCACAATTCTTAATTCCCAGAAGCTCTAGCTATCATTAAAGGAGAAATCCACCAATGTATTGCTGTCAAAAACGGTTCTTTTCTATTGAGATATTGCACCATTAAACCTCCTGCCAATACTTCTCTTTTTCAATCTATTGTACTTTTAGCTCAGAAAGTGCCACAAACCTGGCTTGGTTTGGAGGAAGCAGTACACTTACCTTATCAATGGAGAGTAAACCAATTCTTTTTTCTCATCCTTCTCTCCATTTGAAAATGGGCCGAACAGTCTGTGCAGTGAGTTTTGTAGATGTGTTTGCATACAATGACACATCGTTATTCTGTAAAATACAGCTCTTTTTCACCCAGAATGCTACAACTGATGATGCAGTATCATAATAATCAGTGCTGTGTCAATAACAACCACAGACACATCTGGTGCTGCAGCTTTATTACTGGTGACACTCTCCTCTGGGACTGACTACTGCTTTTCTACTGTTTCACAACTGCAGCATTGTTTTAGTTAGTTGCAAGACAGCTGTGCATCACGTCTCTTTGTCTCTCCTGTTTTTATAAGCTGATTTAAAATATGTTTTTAATTAATGCTTGTTTTTATATTATTACTATATATGTTGGATAGGTTGAAAGAAAAAACTGTGAAAAACAAAAATGTTTAAAAAAATTAAATGTTTTTATGCATACAGCTTTAAAGCTGCTATAATACCTTTTTTATATTAACAATGGGTCAAATCACTACATGCATGTGAGATGGTTCATAATCAGAATCAGAAATACTTTATTAATCCCAGAAGGTAAATTGCTTTTTGATACAGTTACATAGCTCAATAAAGTTATTGAAAAAAAGAATAATAAACAGTAGAAAATAGAGGGTGTAGAGGTGTAGAGGGAGGGTCCGAATATGTTTGGACCAGGGGCCGGAGCTGCTCCAGGACAGATTAGATTGAGACCTAATACCTGATACTGCTGAATCCAGGACACTGTAGGCTATACGATGCAATGACAGACAGCAGGAGCAATCATGTGTATCTTTATATTATTTTTTTTCTTTTGAAAACTTCGGTAGCAGCTTCCTATCTACATACATACACAAGCATTTGTTCAAGGGAGAGAGCTTAGAATGCTTGAGTGCATTCATACTAATGGTTTACATTGGTAATCCATTCTAGCACTATAGTTGCTATAGTAACCCATATTCTTTCCTTTTATGTCAAAGTCCGACACAAACGAAGAAAGCCTAGTTTATGCAATCACCACAAATACACAAAAGCCTCACCTCCACCTCAACATCCACCTGTAGAGTCTATATTCTAGGAAGAAGTTATTATTGTCACTCTGAGTCTGGACGCCAATAATCCACACTGTACGTGTTCTGCATTCACATAATAATTCATTCCACAGGAGTTGGCTGACTGAAATATTGGTTGCAAAAAGAATAACAAAGCCAGCATTGACCCATTCACATCAACAGCAATGCTTTTCTTCTAGAGCTGTTCATGTGGTGCTTTATTATTTTTGCATTTTTGAGTCTTTTTCTGACTTTTGAAGGCCTTACACAGACATACTTGACTCTTTGCTTTGTGTTGATAAACAGCAAAGTTATAATGGCAAAAAATCATCACTGTCCTCCCACTTCACTTATTCATTCTGTTTTAAATGAGGACAGCAGCTCCGTCTGCTGCAGTTTCAGACATGATGCATTCATTAGCCACACACAGAAGACTTGTCGAAAATGAAACAGCATGGCTGCTCTTTAATCACTTAATTGTACATACTGACGCCCGGGCCAGAAAAGCAAGCAGGCACAGCGGTATCGCTTTTAAACATTCATTTAATGCATGAATAAAACGTGTATTTTTGACTTTACTGAAGTTTACTTTAATCTCATGAGTAAAATAAGATTTGTTAACTTCCTGTCAATTATTCAGAAAATATCTTGCAGCTTAGTAAGTGCAAAATAAGACTTTTTACATTTAAAACATACACTACATGTGTTAGCAGTTCTTTTTGTACTGGGTAAACATTTTGCTTACATCTGGATACAGATAAGTACTGCGGTGGTCATATTGTTGTACTTTGCAAAAACAGAAAAAAGGAGTAAAGACAAATGAAACATCTGTCACTCTGCTGTCTGGTTTCAACTCTCATGTAGTAGCAGAGATAAATATATAAACATCCATCAGACATCTGACACTCAGTTGTTTTACTGGGAATACCACTGATACAGTGTTTTTTTTCAACTGTGTTTAAAAGTCAATGTCATACATTGCTGTTATGTAAATGATGTATTGACATGTTTCCTGGAAGTGAGTCACATTGACCTGGTGTGAAATGAGTGAAAGTACATTGACTGAACCTGACCTTTTTAAAGTTTCACACCCTCTTCATGTTGTCCAGATACTTTTGATAGTTACATATCATTAACTTGCCGTTCTTGTCGCAACATGCAACATAAAATGCATGACGAAAACTTACACTCAGGCATGTTTTCAAGAGCCAGTACCGAGGACTGGTCTTAAATTGGTACTGGCTCCTGATTGGTCAGAACCGCAATATTGATAACATCCTGCACGGTTGGTACTGCTGTCAGTAATGCTATGTATATACTGTATGTATAATAGATGATGTCAGCAATGGCGATAATGCTGGGAAACTAATGGGACATTACACCATGCTGTACATTCACAGTGGACTTTCTGAGCAAAGCGGCTTGCTGCTCCACAGCCAGTGCAGTTCAGTTTGTCCACTCCCCTGGGGCTTGAGTTAGTGACGAGTCAACCTCAAGTCAAGGTCGCGATCACTTTCATAGTCATAACTTTAGAAAGTAACACCACCATTTTAACCAAAAGGTTTAAACACTAACTTTAAAGTATTGTGTGGCTAGCTGTGGTGGTCTGATGTTCTGCTGTCTAAATCAACCAACTCTCTGCTCTTAAATGTATGCCATGCATTTTCAAATCCTTCCTTAAATCTTTTGTCACAAGTTTTTGAAGGAAAGGTCGAAGTCAGGGATCTGTGCATGGCTCTGTGAGTCCAATCCTTAATAACTGCTCCCACTGTTCCTTTTAACCCACTGAATTCTAATTACCATGCCTCCCCCTCACCAAACAATTTTATTATCTGCTATCTTATCCACGATCGAACCAGTAAGACAGAAAGAAAACTATTGACGGACATGATCTGCTCGTTATTAAGCTGTGATGAAAGGCCACATTACAACAGATGACTAAAGAGCCGAGACACTGAGCTCAACGACTTTAAACCAGAACAAGGCTGTAACTGTACAGCGCTGACCTTGGAGAGCGCAGTCAGGGACACTGATTTGATACAAATCATTGGAAAGTTGAGAGATTTAGATGTTTATGGCTTCCTGTTTGTGTGTGTATGTGTTCCGAGGAGATTACAGTAGTTCGGCCCCTGTATTTAGAGATCATGCAGTACTGAACATAAATAAAGGTTAGTGGTTTGTTTGTCATCGACCCTTACTTTGACACACATCAGGGTGACCCACTATTATTTCATTCTGCCTTCTGTATCATGCTATTTCCTTCAAAGATGTAAAGAGAGAATGAGAATGAGAAAAACATATTGTAAATAATAAGCTAAAAAAGTTTAGTCAAATATTAAGCCATGCATGAAACAAAGTGGAAAATATGCCATTAACTTTTCTGCTGTTATTAGTAAAAGCTGTCACATTACATGTTAGAAAACTTAATAAGGTGAACTCTGCCTTATGAATTCAAACCCTGAATGGGAAGCAAACTGTATCATGTATAGCATAAGAATATATATAGCGATATACTATATATATATATATATAGAAAAATATATAGCGACAAGCGTGGTCAGACAAGCTGACATGTCCATGTCCACTGACAGTAGCCATGGCTGGATGGCTACATCGCTTGCTACTGATGAAGTAAACAAAATACTCTTCCCTCCCAACAAGAAATCGACTAACAGGAACACAATGTTAGGCTGAATGAATAAAGTCAAACAAAGTGTCAATTTTGTGTTATTACAAGGCTAGTTTAGTGTTTCACATGTTCGCATCAAAGTGATGAAGTATCTTGATTTCTCAGATATTTAATGTGTTGGTTTATCAAGATTTATCAGGTTTAGTCAATGTGTTTTCATCCATAAACAGTAGAAATGTTCTACATCATGTTATATGTCTATAATGTGAAAAAAAGTCCCACTACTACTTCTATATATGGAGGTGGCTGAGAGGTACAGTTGTGTGCTGATCAACCAGAAGATCATGGGTTCAACCCCCGATCACCTCCTCACTTGTAAGTCACTTTGGATAAAAGCATCTGCTAAATGTTATGTAATATATCTTAATTAAACACCAGAGAATAAACAGGTACAAAGTCCCATTATGCTGCCATCCAGGCAATGTTACAGTACCTCTTTGGAGATTTACGCTGTCCTCACACAGACAAAAATCTGATCCAAAGTCCCGCCACTTCCTCCCTCACTAAGTCACTCATCCTAACAAGCTTTGTCTAAACCTCTGAAGTATGCAGACAGAGGCTGCAACAGTTAATGTAATTACTGTTTTAAGATCAAATAATTCTCCTAAAGTGAACTGTTGCTTTAATGTGAGGAATGCAGCTAAACCACAGGGACTGGTTCCAGAGGGACACAGCAGACAGATTTCCTCACAGATTAGATGTCAGTGAGAGTGAGATGCAAAGCACAGTGTGTACTACTACTGTGATGTTGACAGAGCTGACGATGGACAAGATGTGAAGGAAGGGAAGGTCAAAGATTTTTTCATAAATACACACTGACACAGGGCAAAACAGTAGTTGAATGTCTTGTCTACCTGTGGGTTGTCCTCCATGACACAGCGGATCTTCTCCACCACATCGATGCGGCGCTGTCGGTGAAGGGCGTTGATCAGCTTGGCCAGGTTGGCGTCGCTGTCCCGGATGGTCCAATGCTGCAGTGCGGCATAGGCCCGCTCGTGATCCGACGAGTAGCCGTTGGAGAAGGCGGCCACCTCCCTCTCGGTGGCGTTGGCTAACAATTGATAAATGTCTATCCACTGGGTGCCCACGTGTGCTGCCACAAGCTTGAGGATATCCACCCCTGAGCAGAGAGAAAGAAAGAAAATATAGAGAAATCATGCTTAAATGTGACAGAAGAGGGCTTGTGATCATTTGTTCAACCGCTAATCAGCCATTCAATGTGATAAAGGACAGAGAATGAGACTCAGATGATTACTGGATTTACTCTTAATTGCAGAAAGTAGGCCAGTAGCTGCAAGCTGTGCTAACTAACAGGATGCAGCAGCAAGCAATTGCCTCATTTCTACCTAATGGAGCCCTCATGCTATGCTCCACACAATACACCATTGTTCTCTTTCTGTTGATTACACTGAACATCTATATGGTGTGTGTATGAGGGTGTGTCTGGAATTATATTCTTTCAGCTTGTGCAACTAGTATGTCATCTAATGATATGTGTCGGCCTGTTCACTGTGATAAACACAGTTGTGGCTTCCATCTCAAAGCAGTGTTAAATATGTTATTAGAAGTTGTTATAAAGAACATTCATAATCCCGAACCTGGAAGATTTGTTCAAGTCCCCCACAAAGTGAGTGGTAATAACTTTGGGGGCTCCTTATGTTTTTTAATTAACTGCCATAATGAGGTTATAATAAACTTTAGTTTATGACCAAAACTATTGGCATTTCCATCCCCGCAGATGCACTTTGTGTTTAGTGCTAATTAGCACATTTAGCATGCTAACACACAAAATTAAGATGTGAACTTTGTAAACATAACTCCTGCAAAACATCAGCATGTTAGTCATTATGAGCATGTTAGCATGCTGATGTTAGCATTTAGTTCAAAGCACTGCTGTGCTTACGTACAGCCTCAGACTCTTACAGGAGTAGTCTTGTTTAACGAGGCCCAGTGAAGTAAAATATGATTGGAGGACCCTTTCACAAATGCATGTGCTTACGATCCCATTCATTTTATTATCATCGCAATAGCAAGAAAATGAACTTGTATTGGACTTTGAACTAGTAAATTGTACTGTGTCATTGGATGATCAAAATGTCTTTCAAACTCTTTCAGACATAAAGCTCTGCGGCGCCACAACATAATGCTTTCCCCATCAGGTTGTCCAACTAAGTCATGAGGTCAGTAGTACTCAAGGAGCTCAAAGAATCCACTCGGTGCAACAGATCCACCTCTCAACCAACACCTCAACTTTCCACACACGTGCTCAGGATTGCACACACACACACATACAGAGGGTGGTGCAAGAGGCAGCATGTAATGCCATTAGTCTTGGCTCTCCCTGGATCAGCTGGGGCAATCTCTTATTTTAGTATGTAGACACACGCCTGCTGTGCGGTTGGAAGTGGTGGAATACACAGTAATTTATCTTGAAGACAGACATCTGTCGAGCCACTGAAGGATAAGATTCTCTAAAGCTTTTGTGAATCCACCAAACAGGTCAGGTTTGAGCATGATAAACCTTTTCACACATACCACTTGTTATTTACCTGGTGCTCAATCAAGAAATACTAGAACATTGCCAACAGGAAGCTGCATTTTGCACTTGAATCATTATGTTATTATAGTCATTCAGTGAGGACAATACATATCTATATAGTTATGCTCATAAATCTACATGGAACAACAGTCAAACTACATATTTTGCCTTTTAAGGTTTTCTACTGTTGTTTTGAACCTCATATCTTTTGAAAAAGCGAGGCCCATGTTTGTAGGAGTTACATACTCCATGTACACACCAGGAACGTTTCTCGTCATAGAGAAAGTGTACCATACTTTTGTAGCATTTATCTGATCCCTGATCAGTGCAAACACTGCATGAACTTTGTGCTTGAGTGAGCGTGAGTAAGATCCAGCGAACACAAGTAACATTTTTGTCTTGCTCCTTGTCATCCAAGTATTCTTATTGGTTTATAAAAAGAAGTGTTAGCAATGGGTAGCTAAACTGTTACAGTTGGAACTAAACTGCTAAAGTGCATAACTCTTTTGCTAACTGCTATCAATCTTGTCTCTTCCTTCAACAAAAGTGAGTCCTGGTAACATAAATTCTTTAGCGGTCATTCATTACAAAGTGAGAAAGTTATGTTAATTTGTGTTTGGTTTTGGATACAATACATGAGATGAATGCATGTCAGGCTGATTTGAAACACTGCTTGTGAGCATATACTTCTCAGTGTACACTGTATTCAGGTTCAAATTGCCCAGAAAGCCTTCTTCTTAACAATTTGAGGAAAGTTGTGATGGGAGTTGAACATTCAAGTTATGTCACAAAAAAATGATCAGTTGACAGAAAAAGTAAATTTAAGTTCAATTACACTAGCGCGCGTTTTAATTTAACAAACTTAACTTAAATCACTTATTAAAATGAGTTGACTTGTTTCTATGAGTTTTCTCAACGTCTACATTTTTACAGTGTAACCCCAACCCTGGGTTGCATGTAGGGAAACCAAGATGAATTGCAATCACTTTTGTGATCTGGCTAATGGAGACAAATATATGTTGCTAACTGGAACTGAAAGTTGTAAGTAAATTCCATCAGGATTTGAAACTATTGAAGTGACAAGTGTAAATGGGTATTCTTTGCATAAGTGGTTCACTGGTGTGCACCAGACACTGTTCTTGAAGCAACGACCATGCACTTGTTGTTTACCATATTAGAAGAAGAGACATGCAATCTGTTATTGATGCATATTTTCTTCTGACCTACATAAATTAACTGCTGACTTCTGTAACTTGTTAAGAGTACCTCAACTGTGTTCTGCTTGTTTTGTAACTGCCAGCACTTTAGAAAGTGGCCTTTGAGGAAAGGCACCTTTCTAAAGTTAGGAACAGCTGTGGTTTTTAGAAAAGCACACATGGCCTGGATTGGTTTAGTTTAGTCAACTAGTCACAGCTGTGCAGGCAGCTGTCAGGGTTGTATTTGATTACTGGAGCAAGTTTCCATGGAAATACAGTGCTTAATGCAGAAGAAGAACAGTTTGTTTATCTGTTTACAGTGCACCCAAAGAAACAAGGACTGAGAATTCATTGCATCATGTTATTTATGGCTCAGACCCATCCTACATCCAGGTCATGGTCAAACCATACACCCCAGCCAGTCTACTGCATTCTGCTGCTGCTAATCGGCTTTTTACTATGAGGGGGGCCCAGCTACCGCTCAACAAAATCATGACCGTTTGTGGTCCTGGCTCCAAATTGGCAGAACAAGCTAAATCAACATTTTTAAACAAATAGTCCATCAAATTTGAATGGAAATAGTTAATTTTACTGATCCTAAAACCCTATTTTACCCACTGAAGCTTCCTGTACTACATGGCCGTTACACTTCCAGAGCATCATCACAGAATCACTTCCAGCACTTTTGATAAGTATCAGGTTGATCCCTGATTAACATTTAGTGTAGCAAACATGCTAAGTGCATAATTCCAGGATGATTCAGAGATTAAATGGACGAAAGCCAGTAGTAGTAACTCACGGCTGGACACACGCATACACACTCACGTGTACATAAATATGTACACACAGAGAAATGCAAGCACACACAAGCCAAGAGGCAAGTATAAATAGACATGTGAAGCCTGCACACATGCTTAGACAGACACCCTGACATGCAACAACACTCTACCCTTCACACTCTTCTGAACCCTTACATGAACGCTCACCACTACAAGGTTAACCTCAACCTTTACTTAAACCTACACTGTCTAATTTTAACCCTCAACCCAGGTCCTAAACCTAAATCAACCTCACCATTACCCTTATCCTAAAACTAAATAACCCAAAATCAGAGCTCTAATCCTAAACTGACCTCATTTTACAAAGTGTACTCACCCAAAATGGCTTAAAAACTCAAACTTAAAGACATACACATACACAGACACATACATACAATCCCCTAGTCCCGCTTAAGATTAATAAACTCGCGTGTATCCTGGAGGGACCAAGAGGACCTCGCGTGCCAACCGTCTGGGCTGAGAGCCTGTCGACTCTCATCCACTTCGCTCGCCATAACCCAGAGCGACGGAAGAGAAATCCCCCTGCTCAGCATGCCTCACTGCCGCTACTAGCTGACCACACTTAAATGACCTATATAAGTCTCGTGATGAATCAGTATGTCAGCCTGCGGCTGTGGTTGCATGGGGAAGTAGTAAGATTGTGTGTTTATTTGTGTGTATTGCATTGTGCCTATTGTACGTGCACTTGTCCCTGCATTATATGTAGACTCCAAACATTACAAATCTGCAATGTTAAACAGCAGCTACTTGCTGCAATTTACTCACATGTTGTGTTGTGAAGTAGCACAAAAGGGAAAGTGTTCAAACTAAATGTCCTACCTTAGACTCTACTACTTGGCAGTGAAGGTGATAATAAAGCAAGAAGAACTATCAAAATGTTCACTCTGAGCTCACAGTGCTTACTCTAGTTCCCAGAATGCAGCAATAGTGTTTATGCTGCAACAATCTGTCTGTCAATCTCTTGTTCCATCTTACCCACACTCCTGAGCAAGACCCCAAGAACTTGTGTACTTGGAGATGTAGCTGGGTACTTAGAATTCTGTTGCCCACTCTGGTAATGCTGCAGGAAAAATAATGTGACCTTTCAGTCAGAAAAATGAATGCATGTTGACCTTTGCAGAAGGTTTTGGGGACTTTGGATCAGTTCAGCAGCTTTGCACACCTGACTTGAATGACAATGAGACCGCATTCTGGCTAGCCTTTTCTTCATAGCAACAGCTGTGGCTCACGAGTAGCATGTAGCATCAGTATCTGACACATCAGAATGGAAAATGTGATTTGTCAAGAATAGAGATGAAACACCAATTACTGATGACCATATTAGTATTGCTACATTGTCTGAGACACTTTTGATTTAAAAGCAAAGGGAGATTTTGTTCTAATTAAACACAAATGAGACATTTTAAAAGGGAGGAAAAAAAACATGGATTCAACAATTGGTCTCACCTCAGCACCCTGTTGTTGTGTGTAACATTGTGTGAAACAGGGTGCTGTGTGCGTCAGCATCTTTTAAAATACCATTATGTTAATTACATCACAAAGTCCTCATTCATTCCAATTTGGGAACACACAACGTTGAATTGATGAAATGTGTGTGTGGCCGACCAGGCACCAACGGGGGGGGGGGGGGGGGGGGGGGGG
>JAVQJL010002414.1:0-15955 GCA_036024295.1 Nannoperca obscura
TTAATAAAAGACTGTCTAGTTTGTGTGTGTGTGTGTGTGTGTGTGTGTGTGTGTGTGTGTGTGTGTGTGTGTGTGTGTGTGTGTGTGTGTGTGTGTGTGTGTGTCAAAAACGAACACGCAGAGTTGAGTTAGCTTCGGGCTCAAGTAGCAACAAATGAGCTTTGGAAGCTAACTCCTATGCTAGCAGGCTAACGCCGCCGCCTGTTGCCCAACTTGGTGCGATCACTTGAAAAGTCATTGGGAGGAGAACTTTTAAGTAGTTTTGTGTGAATATAAAGGGAAATATAAACTCTACGTGACTCTCCTGTCTAAAAAAAGTATTATTTATTTACTTATTAATTAATTTATATATGGCAGCGCAGGGCGGACTGTAAACGCACCATTCCCACAGCTTGTACAACGTTGGCTTGATTTTATGATTAATAATAACTACTTTATTATTTTCTTTTATATTTTTCTTCAAACGAGCACAAAGCCTAGCGTGTGTGTGTCTGTCCCTCGCCCACCTGCACCCCCCGGGTACAGGTATCACCTATCATTTGCCAGAGCTCCTGCAGAGACTGGAACAGCCTTGTGGAAGTGAATCCTGGTGAAACTTTTTCTGCCACAAAAAAAAAAATAAAAAGGGGAAGTTTGCATGTCTCCTCTCTACTTGAGGTCAGGCTTGCAGTGAGTCTGAAGACAGTGGTTTTAAGCTCACAATCCTTTTACATCCAATTACATTCTTAGTTTACCTTTTACAGTTTGTTTTGATCCTCTTTAAGGCTGCAGCTGATTAATTGTTCCTTTTGTTTATATGGTGTATTTTAATACTCTTATTATATGTTTTGAGTGTATTGAGTATTTTTTTCTCCCCTCAATATGCCCAAAATTAATAATATATGATTTGTATTTACGGCTCACAGTTTGATCTAGTTCTTAGTTTCCTGTTATCACATGACCGGTCAGCTGACCTCGTTGTACTTTCCCAGGTGTTTCATGTTTCTGCAGAAGGACGTGCACACCTGGAACGTCACCCGGTGGTATAGACCTGCTAAAACTCTGCTAAAACTGTATTTTTAAACACGTGAACGCCCCTTTTTTGTAAACTTTTAGCTTGTCGTAGTCGTTATTATTTTGAATGATTAATTTACCAATTAGTTGATTAATTGCTTAAACATCACAACATGCTGAGGACGAGTCCAAGGTGACGTCTTCAAAATGTCTTGTTTTGTCTTTGTCTTTATTATAAAACTGTAAAAACCAACATATCTTCACATTTTGAGAATCCGTGGTTCTGGTTTCTTTAACGTGAGATTTTGCTGCTTTTTCACCATTTTAACATGAATTTGAACATTTCGGGGTTTCTGAAGATGTCACTTTGGACTTTGAGAGCTTGTGGTTGTTGTTTTTTTGTTTTCTTACTATTTATTACATTTATTTTAAAATGAATCTATGGTGAAAATCGTTATTTGAAAATTGTTTCTTTTATTACTTGTGATAATTTGCACCAGACAACATCGCAGTGATGGTTTGTGTGACGTCTAAGTTTTAAAAACAAGATCGGCTGCAGAGTGCGATTATAAATCACTAATAACGGCCGTTTGCACACGTCAGAAGAGCCGAAGTGCAGAGTTCACTTTCCTTTTCATGAACAACAACCGTTCGTGCAGGACGTGGAGACGTAACGGCTTAAACACGAGGTCGCATTTGTTATTTAACGTGCAAATAATCTCAGGAATAAGGCGTTAAAGCAAGCAGTGGTTGAAAATCACACCTGTCGTCGGGTGTTGTGGTGCCACTCTGCTGCACCGCTGATCTCCTGCACCTGGTCAACGGTGGGAGTTTCTGCTTATAAAGCTTCTGCTTATAAAGTTTGTTTTTAAAGGCCAGTGTGTCCTGGGGACCTCTGGTCATTTGGGATAATTGCAGAGGTCGTCTGTAATTTGTAAAGTAAAATTGAGGAGTGATTTTGGGTGTTTTCATATCGAAAAGCAGCAAATTCTTGTATTTCAGAACCTGAATCACATCAGATATTTAAATTTTTACTTGAAAAATCACTTCAAGTTCATTTTCTGTCCACCGACTCATCCATTAACCGACCGATCGCTTCAGCTCCAGATTGATTGAATCTGTACTGATCTGATTTAAAGTAGAGATCCATTTTAATGAGACACTTTTTCCACATTTCACATTTTTCTACGAATGTTTTTAAGAAGAAGCTGGTTCATATTTTCTCTCCGTGTTGTGATTTATTAGAGAAAAACGCAGAGTACTTGATGTAAAGCAATGATATCAGACGTTTGTCTTCGTTTGCGAAGGACCCTCTGGAATTGGCGGCCATGTTGAACGTTACCAATCACTACTGTGACCAAAAACTAGACCTAAACGAGAGAGACGTGGTTTCTACAGCGTCTCGACTGCAGCCGGTCTCCTGGGTGTCTTCACTCTGGCATCGGCTCACTCGGATGTAAATGAGGAGCTAACAGGAAGCTGTCACTTTCCATTTCCTGTCCCTGAGTGTAAGTCAGGCAGCGCAGGTGTCTCAGGTCCTCTGTGTGTCTTCTGACGTGGTTAAACCAGTTCTGCCGGAGCTGAGGAGGGCGAGGCGGGAAATCAACCACCTGACACGTAATCAAACACACCTTCCGCACGTGTTCCTGGCCTGGCCTGGCCTGGCCTGGGTTCCTGTGTAATCCAACACGCATGCACTGCTTATAAATGGACGCAGATTAGAAGAGCGGGTCACTTCCTCTGTGACACGACGTCTAGTGAGTTCACAGGGAAACAAACAGATTACCTGAGATTTAAGGGAGCGCTTGATTTGCATTTAAATGTACGCACCGCTTATTTATGGTTTTTTATGTTTATTATGATTATATTTTATACTGTTAATTGTAGATATACGAAGACCAGCTGTTTAAATAACCACTGATACGTGACGTGAGGTTGACTCTGCACTGGAGCTGCAGCGATTGATCGATCGATCGTTTCTGTCAAGTTTATAAAGTCAAACATTTGCAGCTTCTTCATCGGGAAGATTTGCTGCTTTTCTGTGTCTTTTCTGGCAGTAAATGAAGAGTCTTTGGGGTTTTTTGGACAAAAGAAGCCACTTGAAGACGTCACTTTGGGGCGACTGATGTACATTTTTCGCATCTTTCTGACATTTTATAGACTAAACTGCTCCGTGCATGTAGCGCTAGCTGTGTTTAGCTCGTTCTTCAGAGCCATTTAACCTGAAGCCAGTTCACATTATAACTGTATAAGTGTTGCAATGATTCCCATCCTGCACGTCACCGCTGACCTTCGGCGTGTCCCGGTCACCTGACGTAAACACACCTGCTGCTACAACGGCTTCACATCATGCACTTTAATGCTCTGAGAGGCGTTTTGCTGACAAAACACTTGGTATTATGCGTAAAGCCACAAGCCTCGGGATGTCTACGGGACGGGGGGGGGGGCAGCAGAGTAGTAACGGTGCATGGACAGTAGCGTGTCTGCACTCAGCGTTGACTTTCAACATTTCTACACTTCTCATTTCCATGCGGCCACTACTCTGCTCACTTCTGTGTTTCCCATGTGGTGATCAGTCAGCAGAGCGTTTCACTTTACCGTGCACACGTTACTGCTGGTGCAGATGTTGAACCCCCACATCTGCTGAGGTTTGGGATTCTGCAGGTCCAAAGCAAAGCAAAGCTGTTTAGAAGCTCAGTCACTGTGCAGAAGAAGAGGAAGACGACTCCAGAAACAGAATCCAAACCATGAAACTATTTCTTTGAGTGTGCAGAACTGTTTATGCTGCTGTATTTCTTTTAAAATCTCATAAGTACAGGATGGGCCGACCTGAACGCCCCGGAGCTTGCAGCAGTGTAGTAACCGGCAGATCAGTCCAAACAGCGACTCTCCAGAGCCTCAAAATACTCTGTTTGGCCAGCGTTTAGCGGTTTGTGCACGCGGAGCAGAGGTGCCGCCACGCCAGGGTGTTTTTCGGGTTGCAGACACGGTTCTGTGCGCTCGTGTTTTACGCGTGTGAGCGTTTTGAGACTAATTAAACGGCCTGAAAGTGATGTCCGGTCCAGCCCTGGCGTTGGATCCACGCGGGCGCTGGTGCAGATAATGAATGAATGAATGAATGAATGAATGAATGGTTTTCACTCCAACATATGTCTGGTGCCAGTTTTAATCCCTCTTTGTTGGTTTGTTTAGATTCCCAGTAGCTTCGGGAACAACAACAACAACAACAGCTTGTAATCCACATAATGTTTTCTCAGTTCTTTATATATATATAATTTCTGCCTGATTGATTAACAAATAAAAATAAATCATTTATTTGATTTAAAGTGATTAATTCTTGGCGTCTGGGGTCAAAGTGCACGGCCCAGACATGTATTTGTTCTGCTTTTGTTTCAGTTTTGCAGTTTTTGTATTTTGTACCACAAACTAACGGGCGTAGTTCTCACGGCGGGACGTTCAGGGCCTTTTTATTTGCACGTTGCGTGATGTGAATATTGTGGAATCATCTGCGTACATTATTCAAAACACATGGAAAAACTAAAGTTGCTGAACAAACTCCTTTGAGACACAACACACACACACACACACACACACACACACACACACTACTATTCACATCAGAATAACCAGTTTAATTACACCGTGCATTTCCTGTTTCCTTATTGTAAGAACTTTGTCCACAGGAAGCGGTGAGTAAAAAGTAAAGTCGAAGGAAATTACATAAATATAAAAAACCAGTTTCAGATGTTTCAGCCAATAGAAAGCAGCCAGCTGGAAAACCTGCAGCGACACACACGACTGCACCCGACTCACGTGGGTTTGAACTAGTGAAGATGTGTGTGTGAGGGCGATATTAAGGGAGTTATTAAGGTGGAATGATTGATGAATCAAATTTTTATAAGGGCTGAAACTCGTATTTGTGAGGACTGTTAAAGTGAAACCTTCTGTCTGTGTCACAACATTATCCACAATGTTTAATCTGAAATCACACAAGTATTAAATTGAATATTTGGTATTTTAGATTGGTTTTAACTTCACTTGAGTGTTTCAATCTTTTTGCAGAATCGTGTTTAATTCGAGTTGATGTTGATTTCTGATCCAGAACCGTGCACACAAGTGGTTTCTGCTTCAGGTGGAGGAGATGATTCAGGTGGAGGAGGGCGGGTGAGGGTGTCGAGTCACGGTACCCCCGACATCATTTCCTCGTCCTGGAAGTGGAAACGCACAATTTAAAAAGGTGTCGAGTGTTGTTGGGAGCGCTGGTTGGAGCGGGTGTTTCATTCTGCCGTGTTTCTAATGGTTTGATTGCAGAGCAGGAGCTCCGCGGCCGCTCTGCTCCTCCGGAAGAAGCAAATCAATACCTTTATTGGTGAGAAACGGAAGATAGAAAGATTTAAATTAACCCCTGGAGGTCATTTTCACCATTATTTCTGCTTTTTAATAGTCTTTAATAAAAGAAAAGCAGCAAATTCTTCTTTCAGAACTTGAATCCCATCAAATATTTGTCATTTTTACTTGAAAAATTACTTCAGGTTCCTTTTCTGTCCCCCGACTTATTGATTCATCAACATATTGTTGCAGCTCTAGACTGAATGAACCAATTATCAATTAAAGCAAACTTCTATATGAAACTTGAATATCAACAGAGAACAAAACAGCCTGTTGACTTGGTTGAATTTGCCAAACAAGAATCCGCTTGGACACACTTTGATGTGTCGGGAGGAGCCGGGGGATCGAACCCCGAACCGCCCGGGGTCAACGGGACCTGCTGCACCTCCTGGACCACACCGGATGCTCTTTATATAGGTTTAAAATAACCAAAATATACCTGTTCTCTGTGCATCCCCAGTATTATTATTATTTAGTGTATTTAAGCATGTGAATCCTGGGTGTGTGCATGTTAGCATTAGCATGCAGCTAACCCACTGCAACATGTGCAAGAAGATCATGTAACGTGTCTGACACATCACGTGTTAATAGCAACATCACAGGCGTGCTTTCAGCGCTTCCTGTGCTGGTAGATGCTGTTTTATTTTAAGTCAACAGGATGTTTTGTTCTCTGTTAATATTCATATTTAACTTTTATCTACAAGTTTGCTTTTACTTTCACTTTGTGACTTTTGTTTTTTAAAGTTGAGCTGAAAATGACAAACACACACACGCACACACACACACACACACGCTGCAGGCCCGTGCTTATTGGACTGTATTAGTCAGATTAAATTGGCAGTTTGAGGACAGACTCCCGGGCTTAAGAGGGTCATTTGTCATTATTTTAGAATAAATACTTTGAACGTCTTTGGTGGATTCTGACAGCAACATTCAGTTATGGATCATCTGCACTGTTTGCATTGATCAGCAGTTGGCGAGCTTTGTGGGATTAAGTGTGATTTAAGTGATTGTGTTCTCATGCTGCATGCAGAAACACCAGTTAAACAATTTGTGAAATGTAAATCTATCTATAAGAAGTCCGTCTGAAAGCTGAACCCGGAGTAGATTGTGTGTCACCTGTTGGGTTTCTTTGCACTGGAAAGGCTCAAAGGTCGAGTTGAGCAGAGGCCAGTTCAGAGCACATTCCTCAGAAACACACCGAGACCAGCAACACTGTCGCACCGACTCAGACTCAACACATGTGCGACATCATGTTTCTAAAGCCTGAGATCAAGTCGAGACCAACCTGGGCAGCATCTTTAGGCTGATGCTAAGCTCACGTGCAGCAGCTCCATTTCCTTTTTCGACAGCCAGATCGATCGCTTTTAGCTTAAAAGCTGCATAAAATGCATTTCTTTGTGTATTTCCCATGATGAGGGTGTATTAACAACAACACTGAAGGAGCTGCAGATTCACAGAAAATAACCTTTAGCCTGCAGACATTCAGCTCCAGTTCCTGACATTTTAAAGCATTTAAAACCTTAAATCATGTGATCGATGTCCAACAAACAAAGCTGAAAACACAGAAACAGAAAAACGTCCATCGTCAGGTGACGTCTGACCGAAACCAAAACGTTATGTAATTTACAATAATGTTAAAAACCGAGAGAAGCAGAACAAAAAGCAAAAGCAGCCAAATCATCGCGGCCACATGAGAGTTTAGTCAGTAACAGTGAAAAGGGAACAGAGAAATCCCAGTTTGAGTTCAGGCTGCAGCTGTAAAGCCGCACGACTGCTGGTGTTTGGGCAAAAGAAGCCTCCAGCAGGAGCATCGGGGGGTTTGTGGAGCCGCGGTGGAGCTGCAGGCTTCAGTTCAACTGCTTCTTTAACAAGTTGAAACGAGTCGAGTGGATCCTGCGTACCGATCGGCCGAGAGCGAGTTCAGACGGGTCGAGGGTTTCTAAAGGACCACGACAGGAGACAACAGGAGCGGCTCTCATTTCTCTGCAAATGTACTTCAAGCTGCACGTTTTAAATCATGAATCATCTTTTGGTGTTTTCAGCTTTGTTTGTTGGACATCGATCACAGGATTTAAGATTTTAAATGCTTTCAAATGTCAGGAACTGGAGCTGAATGTCTGCAGGTTTAAGGTTATTTTCTGTGAATCTGCAGCTCCTTCAGTGTTATATATAACACCTTAAGTGTTTTTTATATCTAGATATAAATCTAAATATATCTAGATATTAATGGATGCAAAATAGTAAAAAAAAAACGTCCATAAAAACATATTTTCTGCAGCGTAACACGTTGGCCTGCAACCGTAAGTGTAGTTCAGACACAAAACATTAATGTTGCTCATATTGTGGAAGGTTTTCTTTTCCTCAGATGATTTCATTGCAGGCGACATGCACGTCTCTGTTCTTGTTGTGATTATTATTATGTCTTTATTATCTTGGTGTGTCCTAACATCATAGTACATAATATGATCAGATGAACCTGTCGAGGCACGATAACGTGCGCAGAAACTCCTCTTTTATTAAAGTAAAGAACAACACGGAGAAGAATCTGGAAATCCTCTTTGGTTTGTTGTGTGACCTCTGAACTCAACTTCAAAATAAATAAATTATAAAGAATTTACATTAAAATTTCTCAGTACTTTGTTTACAGATACCCACCTACCCACCCTGTGACAACAGAACAAGCTGGGGGCAGCTTGTTCTGTTGTCCCCTTGTTATTTCTCCACAGAAACACTGTTTTCTCTCTTGGCCGCCCGTCCTCGTCACGGTCACTCTCTCCCTCCGAGCGTCTGACTCACTGCCCCCCCCCCTACCGTCTGTGTGCAGCCATGTTGGAAACCCTGCGCCCTCTTCTTTGCTTGTTGCCCTGACGGGGTTCCTTCCTCGGGGTTAAACAGGTTCCTCTGTGACGCCAGCACGATGCCCTTTTGGCTGCTTGGAACATGTTTTTAGATAATTATCCGCGTGCATGAAGGGAAATGTTAAATGTTGAACTCAACGAGTGAGTCTTTGTTTAGAGACAGCGTATTTACTTCCACAGCACGTCAAACACAGAGGAAAGGCACAGAAACACATTAGAAATACGTGATAACATTGTAAATATAAATCAAACAAGCCTCTTTTAAAAGGTTTTGTTAAAGCTTTGTAGTTTTCTGATTGTAGATCCACACAGGTCTCAGGTCCAGATGTGTCCTAAAGTCCTCTGAATACCACCAGTCGGTACCACCCCCCATATAAATCTACCAAAACCTCTTAATGTGGCTGCTTCAGAATTAAAATGTAAATAAAATGACATTTTAATCAAATAAAATGACTTGAACGCCCCACAGCAGCCCAGGGTTGCCTGATGTTGTACAGCAGCCACTTTACATGTCACAGCCCCCCCCCGGTTACACTGTGGTGGTGAGCTGCACTCTACTGACTCTGAGACAGGCCACAGAGCTGAAATGTGTGTTTTGGTATTTTAAAAACGATTATAATCGATGTGGAATATCGTTTTCAGGCGTTTTTCTGACTTTTCCTGCAAAGTAGAGTCGTATCCTTTTAATTTTTTACTGGAAACTCAAACTGAAGGTGTTTGTTGTTTATCACTTTACATGCAGGATTGTTGTTTTAGAGTTTGAATATGAACTAATGAAGTCTTGTCAAACTTATTCAAGATATGTTTATGCTCTGTTAGGACCTGCGGATGCCTTCAGTGTGAGCTCATCCGACAAAGACGGCTTTAGTTTTTTCTTTCTGATGAGTTTGGTTCGTTACGTCGGTCCCGTCCTCCGACGCCGCGTGGTGTGAAGCGTCCGTCCCGCCTGTAGCCGAGGACGCGGTGGCTTATTTAGTTTAATCTTGATTCAGTCCTGGCAGGAAGCGAGCGGACATTGTAAGCTGAGAGAGAGGACATTCTCCCTAATGAATTAATCATTGGGTTTATCTAAAGCCACCGCTGCTCTTGTAACCCAAGGTAGCACCGCGCCGGCACAAACCCCCCCCCCCCCCTCGTCTGTCTGTGCACGCCGGCTCGTAGTTTGTGGCTTTGTTTGCTGGAGTTAAGCTGCAGAGTGGCTGCAGAATTCAAATCTGTGCTCACTCTGAGAACATGTGTCTGGATGTTTCTCAAAGTGTGGGAATTAGTTTCAAGTTGACAGAAACGTCAACATCTTCCCACTTTAATTACACGTCGTAACAATAACAGGCTTTGAATTGAGACGGGAGCTTGTAAGACTGTAAAATCATCAGTTTTCTAAAATATATATATATATTTTAAATGTGTTGTCCTAACCAGTAAACCATGGTGGCAGATCTGTCCTCAGATCCTCTTGTAGTCTTCAGGCTGAGATGTTGTGTGGACACTCGTGGGCTGTTTTCTGTGCATTTCCAGTCTTTTTCATCCCACTCTGCCTCTCTGTGATTACTGGGTTGGGAGCCTGCAGCCTGTATTTATGCCTCGCTCTCTCTCTCGCTCTCGCTGCTCTCCGTGCCCTCGCTGTCAGCCGACAGGAGCCGGTTGGACAGTTGCCTCGGCGCTGGGCAGCGAGCCCTCGCTAACAGGGTCGACGTATCAGCGGCCCCTCTGTGCTCGCCGGGTTATTAGTGTGCAGGTCACTGAGGAGCCCCGGCCCAGGCGGCGCTGGCTAATTAGCATAGTTTCCAGCCAATCACACATCCACAGTTAGTTTTCTTTGTGTCACCACTTCCTGGACTCGGGAGCTGGTTGTTGAACAGCTGAACCTCCGTCTGGTGGACTTTTATGTGCATGTTGTCGTGTTCTGTGGCGATGAAATGATCTGGAAACTAGTTGCTTTTCTTTATATCCGTGTAAATTGAATGTCTTCAATTGTTGGAAACGAGGTATTTTAGGCAAAACGAGCTGAATACATCACATTTTTTCTGTGGAAAATCTTAATTATCTTCATTATTTTCTGACATTTTATGGAGTAAATGATTCATACTAAGACTAAAGAGCCTCCAGCCACAGTTCTGTGAGGCCTCAGCATAGAGACTATGCTAACATGCTGATGTTTAGCATGCTAACAGGTGGGCTCATGGGAACAGATGATGGTGCTATTTAAACAGTTGGAGCGTCCTCAGTGTTAGTACCTTTCACCCAGAGGGGAACATGAATGGGTGAATCACATTTCATGGTAATCCATCCTGTTAATTGTCAAGATATTTCAATAAAAAATAACAATGTCAACATGCCGGTGACGCTAATGGAAACGGATAGCAGAATATCCATCCACTAACATCAACACAGACTTTTACTTTGATACTTTAAGTACATTTATAACACTTGCATACTTTTACATCAGTTCAGTGTCGAATGCATGACTTTTAACTTGTAGTGGAGCACATTTTCACTTTGTTTTTACTTATTCTTCTTCTTCCACGGCACAACTCGGCCGTCTGGAGAAGAAGCTGTGACTCCGTGTTCACAGCAGTGGAAAGGAAAGATGGCCGAGAGTGCACGACATGCACTGAGGTCACCACTCTGCACTCGACCCTCGGGGCTCGCCACAGTCTGCAGCAGCCTTCCCGTCACAGTCATCGGTGACCTTTGACCCCCCCCTCCCACCCCCGTTTGTTGTGTTGTAAGACAAGCCGAGGGGCGTCGCTGTGCCCACGAGCAGCTGACGAGAAGCCTGCTGCTGGTCAAGTCATTCAAACTGAAACCTTTATTTACAAAGGGGACACACACACACACACACACACACACACACACACAGGTCTCCACAGTGTTGTTGAAATAAAAATGGAGTCATTCTGTTGCCGGTTGAGAAAAAGTGAAAGATAAATTAAGTAAAGAAGTGTCTCTGTGTTTCCCTGCAGCTGAGGTGAAGATGGTGGACCGGCTTGCCAACAGCGAGGCCAACTCCAAGCGGATCACGGTGGTGGAGGGCTGCTTCGGCGCCGCCGGCCAGCCGCTCGCCATCCCCGGCCGTGTGCTGATCGGCGAGGGCGTCCTCACCAAGCTCTGCCGCAAGAAGCCGAAGGCGCGGCAGTTCTTCCTCTTCAACGACATCCTGGTGTACGGGAACATCGTCATCCAGAAGAAGAAGTACAACAAGCAGCACATCATCCCGCTGGAGAGCGTCACCATCGACACGGTGCCGGACGAGGGCGACCTGCGCAACGGCTGGCTCATCAAGACACCCACCAAATCCTTCGCCGTGTACGCCGCCACCGCCACCGAGAAGTCCGAGTGGATGAGCCACATAGGGAAGTGTGTGGGAGACCTGCTGCAGAAGAGCGGCAAGGCCCCGACGGGCGAGCACGCCGCCGTCTGGGTGCCCGACTCGGAGGCGACGGTGTGCATGCGCTGCCAGAAGGTGAAGTTCACGCCGGTCAGCCGCCGCCACCACTGCAGGAAGTGCGGCTTCGTGGTGTGCGGGCCGTGCTCCGAGAAGAAGCACCTGCTGCCCAGCCAGTCGTCCAAACCCGTGCGCGTCTGCGAGTACTGCTTCCTGCAGCTGACGTCCGGAGGCCACGCCCAGTGCTCAGACTCCATCGGCTGGCAGGGGTCAAAGTTCAACAACCTGTCGGACGACGACGACGAGGACGACAGCAGCGACTGAGGGAGGAGGAGTTCCCGCTGACTTCACGCCTCAAACCAAAACCTTTGTGTAGTTTCTGTCCAGCAGGACGAACGTTTCCTGCCTAAACTCTGAAACGTGGAGTTAACTGGGCGACGTCGCCGGACTCTTCATCGCTCTGCTCCCGACTCTTAATCAGGCTGCAATTAGTCACTACAGAACACAACGGTGCTAATGAGACCCCCCCCACACCACCCCCCCGCTCTCCTCTCACGATCATTTCATTGGAGAAGCTTCTTTTATTCACCCTTTGTTTTATGTCACAAGGTGATTTCTTGTCATTTCTGCAGGGAAAAGCAAATGTTTGGGCTCCGACCTTTAATCTCTTCTGCCCTTCAGGGATCTGATTCTTTATTATTGGTAGTTTTATTTTCTAACAAGTTTTGGGGGTTTTCTGCCCTGTTTTGTAAATTTGTCTCCAGAAAAATGTCACGTTAAAGCAAAGATCCCTTTTTCTTTTTTTTTTCTTTCATTATAAATAACAATGTAGATATTACGCTAAAGCCAGAGCTCATGTAGTTGCTTCTGACAAATCACACACACACACACACACACACAGAGACACACACACACT
The DNA here is from genome assembly GCA_036024295.1 of Nannoperca obscura. Classification (NCBI taxonomy): domain Eukaryota; kingdom Metazoa; phylum Chordata; class Actinopteri; order Centrarchiformes; family Percichthyidae; genus Nannoperca; species Nannoperca obscura. Next base: position 12,545 of record JAVQJL010002414.1, read on the forward strand.
CTGGTGCCTTGTTCATCACGTAGTGCCTTGTGGGATATTGAGCTGTGCCTCCAGGTAGGAAGGAGGTTGTTAGTTAATGAATTTATGATGGGGTGACTGTGACACACATTACAGGTGGATGTTGTTGTTGTTGTTGTTGTTTGGGTGTTTTTGTGTGTGCAGTCAACAGAGGAGCAGGGATGTTTGACTTGTCTAAAGTCACACTGAGCTGCTACAAGGCTGCTTTGTTTTCCACTACGTGAACTCAACGTGTATCTGCAGCTTCCTGAACCCGAGTTTTACAAACCAGAAGACAAACGCTGTCCTTCTTATGCAACGTTTGGCAGCGGGTGCAGTTCAGGGACAGACGGCGGTGGAGGAAGTGGCGCTGATGTTAGATTTTCTCCTCAATCACAAGTCAAGGATGTAGCTGAACTGGAAATACGCTGCTCCAAAGATGCATCTAAACGTCACAGAGGAGTCGAGACGCACACACACACACACACGTAGTTTCCACAGAGCTGTGATTTAATGTCATTTCCGTGCAGAAGGTGCGTTCGGGTGGAGACACGTTATAACCGGGAGGTGTCGGGGCCTGCTTGTGTTGTGTTCTCTGGTCACATGACGTGTCCTGCGTCACAGTCGTGGTTTCACCTTCTCTGGAAGGAGAGTTGGGAAATCAGCGCGTCGTCTTCCTGTCAGATGCACTTCCTCATGCTGCTCCGATGTCAGGGGGAGGGGGGGGCCTGCCGTGTCACAAAACAAACGCACCCCGTCTGATCTTGTGTAACACACACTAACATGGCCCTTCCTTCCCTCCTTTCCTAAGTCCTTTCTCCCTTCCTTCTTTCCCTTTTTTTTGTCTACCAAGTGTGTGTGTGTGTGTGTGTGTGTGTGTGACCTGAGTCATGTGATCAGACACTGAACCAGGAAGTGAAACGACTGCTTGTAGTTTCAGCTGCTCTTGTCGCCTGTGAGGAGTTTCATGTTTCCCTCTTGAAAAACTCTCCTGCATCATTTCAGGAGCTAAAACCCTTTTTATTTTTTACTTTTATGAATTAGTAACAGATTAGTTGAACGTTTCCTCTCAGGAGTAGATTTTTAAATCCTCGAGGGCTTCGCAGCTTGAGGGTCGGATACTTCAGGGACAGTCGAGTGTGAAGTTCCTTCACAGTTTTAGAGAAGGAAAGTGTGCGAAACTTGACTTTTATACAAAGAAGTGAGCGAGTGCTTCTGGTTTAAACCAGCTGCCGTCCTGCGTCCTCGTCCACATCACTCTTCACGTCTTTAGTTTCTGCACCGCTGCTGCCTTCTCCGTCCCACCTGCAGAATAGGACACGCCCACTGATGACGTCACAGCTCCCCTGCTAGTTTTGGGTTGAAGCTGTAAGAAGTGTTGACAGCTGTCTGTCTCTCAGGTGCACTTTGGGTTGTGGACCTGTGAAGTCCTGTTAGTCACAGGTCCCTGGTCTCGGGTTCAGGATGTGGTGTTTGCAGGTGGAGGAGCTGCACAGTGTCTCCAGGTGTAGTCGTGTCTACATGTGGTGTTTGCACGTGGAGGAGGTTGAAGCTGCGAGCGAGGCCTCGTCTCGGCAGCACAACAGAGGAGAAACTAAAGGGATCCTGCTTCTTTACGTCCTTTGTGATCTGTGAACCTGCGTGGTGGTTGAATCCTGCAGGTTCTGGGTGGTGGTTGTACAGTCGTGATCAGCTGTTTGAGTCTCCACACTCACCTGTTCTAAGAGCCAGGTGTTCACCAGCAGCAAGCAGCCACGTCTGGGTTTGAACGTTCACATCCGGTGTGTTTACGTGCACTCACGTCCACAACGCGGTGGATTCCTCCAGGGGAATCATGGGTAATTTGGTTTGTTGTGGGCGTGTGACGGGGAAAGTTGTTTCTACCACACATCAACATTTCACACCAGAATAAAGAGGTTCATAGAAATAAGTCACATGTGACCTGCTGCATGTTCTCTCACTAACATGGAGTGCACCTGAACGCATCCTTTGTGTCCTCACAGTCGAGTGATCCTGCTGCGATCTGAAAAACTAAACCACAAATAACATCCTGCAAACAGAAGCAACAAGTGGAGATCAGGTCACATCAACGACTAAACAAACGTTGTTGTTTCCTCGTCTTCCTGTGAACTCGAGGCCTCCGTCAGCTCCGTCAGCTGTTTAACCTCGGAGACCAGGAGATATGAAATCCTGGAGAGCGGAGTTATCGTCTCCACGCTCGGTGTCTTCAGGACTGAAACCTTTAATTACAGCAGCTGCTGCCTCTGTGGTGAACGTGGATGTTTCTGGATGTCCCTGAACGTTACGTCACGTTCTCCCACCCGTGGTGGATGTTTTCTGAGACTTGGAGACAAAGACGGAGGACAGACGTTGTTTCTGCTGCTCACATTGAACTGTTGAACTCTCTCTCTCTCTGTCTCTCTCTCTCTCTCTGTCTCTGTCTCTCTCTCTCTGTCTCTCTCTCTCTCTCTGTCTCTGTCTCTCTCTCTCTGTCTCTGTGTCTCTCTCTCTCTCTCTGTCTCTCTCTCTCTTTCTGTCTCTCTCTCTCTCTGTCTCTCTCTCTCTCTGTCTCTCTCTCTCTTTCTGTCTCTATCTCTCTCTCTCTCTGTCTGTCTCTCTCTCTCTCTGTCTCTCTCTGTCTCTGTCTCTCTCTGTCTCTCTCTGTCTCTGTCTCTGTGTCTCTCTCTCTCTGTCTGTCTCTCTCTCTCTCTGTCTCTCTCTCTCTCTCGATGGGGTTTTTATTTCTTTCTATAGTTTTTTTGTCATTTTAATAATTTTTTAAAGCTTCTAAAACAAAAAGGGCTTGAATCAGAATGTAACATTCATCATTGTTCAATACTAATTCCTTCAGAACCCTCTGAGTATATATTATATATAAATAATGTATTGCTTAAAGCCGGACTGTTGTCTCGTGTTTGTGTGCACGTTTTTTTATTAGTGCAGCACATTTCTTCCACCAGGTCACCTCAGAGCTTTAAAGAGTAATGAAATAAAGATTTACACTTTAAATAAAGTCGTGAGAAAAAGATCAAACACAGAAAATACTCCGTTTTAAATGTAATTAAATTAAATGTCATTTAATTTAATTTAAATGACATTTAATTGTGTACCCGTTGTGCAGACGGTGGTCCTGCCTGTCTGTCTGCGTGCAGACGGTGGTCCTGCCTGCCTGTCTGTCTGCGTGCAGACGGTGGTCCTGCCTGTCTGTCTGTCTGCGTGCAGACGGTGGTCCTGCCTGCCTGTCTGTCTGTCTGCGTGCAGACGGTGGTCCTGCCTGCCTGTCTGTCTGCGTGCAGACGGTGGTCCTGCCTGCTGTCTGTCTGCGTGCAGACTGTGGTCCTGCCTGTCTGTCTGTCTGCGTGCAGACGGTGGTCCTGCCTGCCTGTCTGTCTGCGTGCAGACGGTGGTCCTGCC
>JAVQJL010002420.1:0-56526 GCA_036024295.1 Nannoperca obscura
TTAAAAAAACCACACAGAGATTCTCGCACAAAACAATACTTATATATAGAGATATATATATATATATATATATATATATATATATATAAAACAATAAACTACAGCCTTTCTCATTTCAATAAAACACTGTTACATTGCTACTACAGCTGCAATCTACTAGTCTGGTATGACTAGTAGTGTATGGTGGCCATAGACTGTATATAAAGATGGATGGCATGACAGCTCCCCAAACTTGAAGCCAAACCCCCACATTGCCCCGTGGTGACCGGCTGCAGTATAGCTCATAGACCCGGCCCCCTCCATGTTAGCAGATGGGACACGGGCCAAATTGAAAAGTCAAAGTATACATCAAATAACATTTTCCCAAAGATGGTTTCTGTCATTTTAGGTTCTTATCACACTGATGTATGTTCAAGTGCATTTTTCTGATAAGTTTGGTTTCAGTTAGTTATTTGATGCTATAAAAAGGGTGACATGGTGTTTGGTTTGGATGAATTGGTTGGGTGGGAACTCGATATGCTCAACCGCAGATCACGATTGCTTAGACTCTGGCTCCAACTTATGTCACCAAGATAGCTTTTTAAAAATATTTTAACCAGATTGCATAAACTCTAACGATAATTTAGAAAAAGTGAATAAAAGGTTTTTCTGGTACCAGAATGACAAGACAAACCACTTCCACATGATCCAGCTTTCACGCAAAAGCTTGTGTGGAATCAGTGCAGTCGACTATATTCCAACTCAGCCTATAGAGGTGGCACACAACCCCCCAAGGACATAAATAGAAAAGTCAGAGGCCTTGGGCTTTTATGTTAAATATACCAAAGGTAGGCACAGACGCATAAGTTATGAAATTTTAAAGATACACAGAACAACCATTTGATGCAGGAGCCAACAATTATTTCTGTGAAGCATGGGCGAGAGTTTGTCGCTATGGAGATGGAGTTTTGTGAGGGCTAATGTGAAAAGCCAAAGAAAACATAATATTATGTAATTGGAGAGTGGAAACCCTGGGTACCCTGGCAGAGCTGGTTGTGGAACAGATGAAGGTGTAGATGAGCATCTGTATGTTGTAGTACTATGTGACAATAAATGGCTCAGTCTGTTTTCTGCATACTAACTCAGCTACATGCAGTTATTTCAGCTTCAGTAGAGTTTGAGAATATCTTGGTAGCTGTAACCATTATTCAGTGTTTAGTGGTTTTTCTTTTGTGTTTTTGCTGTTGTGCAGTGACTTGGAAGTGTTAACATGGTGAACAACTAGAGTTTACTCTGGTATATCCAAGTCTTAGCCATGGCTCTGTTGAGGTACAACACAAAGTCTTTTTGTCACCCTCCCTTTGTATATACTTTAAGTTTTGCACATTGATGTGTTTCTGATTAATCAAATTAGAAGCTGAAGTCGTTATAATGTTGCACTTTTGGATGAGAAACACTCTCAGGAGGCAGAGCCAATGTGGCGTGTTGAAAGAAAATGCAAGCATGTGCATGAATCTGTTAAAAAGCATAATTGATTGTTAATGACATATTCAGTTTTTATATATATTTCTAAATCCTGATCTTCTATTTGTTGCCTCATTTGTCAGGACAACACCGTGCTCGATGACGGTGATATGATGCAAACTGATGACCCTGGTCAATGTTATTTCTACTGCCTCATACTTGCTGGTATTAATGGACACAGGTACATTTTTTGGTGTAAAGGGACAAAAGGATCCTGACCCAGTAGTGTCTATTCTGTAAGTTTCTCTAGAACCAACACACAGAAACTACACATTCTCATTTCTTATAGATTTACATATTCATCAAACCAAGAACAATCCACATTTGCCGTTCCTGATAGCAAAAACAGCATTTTGCAAAGTGTAGGGTGGAATAACATGTAGCTGTACAACGTTACAGTTAGCTGCAACCACCAAGTAGGTGTCTACTTGCAGGAGGAAGGATTACTTGGGACAAGAAATACAATGTTTCTCTTCCTTTACTGTGGAGGATGGCAACATTTGTACAGTCTGGTGAAAGGTCAAACTCACTTTTTGGGTCCACACCAGAGCCAATGAGCTATCCCAACATGTACCAAACGGAAACAGCAACTAATTGCAACCTACGTATTTCTAGTAGAAAGGTAACATCCAGGTAACATCACCATAACAAATGATCATTTATATTGTAATAATCTGACATCCTCAATAACATGGGGCATACGGACAATTATAGAACCAGTCCTACAATATAAAGGAAGAGTGCAGAAAATGTGATCCCAATCTTAGCTTCATAACCGAAAGCTTCCTGACACAATGAAAAAATACCAAATTATAAAATAAATAAAAACAAGGGACCATGTGTATGTTCTCATACAACTTTTGTTGCTTGTTGTCAACTAATAATTGTACCACAGAAATCATAATCTTCCCACATAACACACTGTCGACCTGATGGAACAAAAAAATATTGATTTCTACATCATCACACAGATATCTTTTCTCCCCCCAAAACATAATGCAACAGAGGTTTAATAAAACATTTCCACATCTGATTAAAGAGAAATTTCCTCAGGCCTGTTTTCACTTTTTGTTGCATCGACCAGCTTTGAAGGCAAATTGATGCTGTCATCTAACAAAGATAAAGGTAATTGGTCACAAAGAGGAAAACAGCATTTGACTGAAGCCAAAGTATAACAATTATGTTAGCGGCAGCAGAGGGGCAGAGAGTGGCTCCTCTCGTCCTGATGGTATTAACTGGACTGAGGATGGTTGTTAATGAGTCGTAGATGATAGATGAGATATCGTCCGGTGAAAAATATGAAGGGGGATGAAATCAGACCTGCAATATTCCTTCCATGATTCACTTTTTTACCCTCCTAGCTGCCCTCTGTATTTTGCGCAGAAAGATTTCTCCCTACAAATAATTTATTAAGAGATTTCATCTTACAGGAATATATGTTAATTCGGGATGTCATTTTGTTTCCTTGGTGGAAGCTATTCATTAAAAAATAGAAATTAAAATAAATGTCAGCGGTTGGTCTTCTGCCAGCTCGGTCAAAGACTTACTGCTTCGCCGCTGTTGTTGCTGACTTAAGAACTTGACTTCTGGATGTCATTGCCAGGGTGTGGCTCAAGTCCAATACTGTGTGTGTGTGTGTGTGTGTGTATAGTGGGGAGATTTAAAGGACCTGCTTGTCACACACACACACACACACACACACACACACACACACACACACACACAGACTAATGGGAGGCAAATTTGTCACCAATTATGTGAAAGTTTTTCTTTTTCTTTTCGCAGGATTGTGTGTGTGAGCAGTCTTAATAGGCTACAGAGAGTTTGAATCTACACCTTATAGCAATATCGAGATGGGTGACTAATGAGCTGACAGGGCAGTGGGAAAAGAGAGGAGAAGGGAGGTGACAGTGCTCAGTATCGATGAATACAAATCAACATTTTTCATGTCCCCCTTTCTCATAAGCTGCTTCAGATTCAAAAACAGGACAAGCTGGCGGGAAGGCAAATGATTTGATTTATTACATGTGGCGACGGCGCCCGGGGGTATGCACAGCTATGTGTGGAGGCAGTCACTCAGGTAGCCCCCTCTGCCTTTCCTACAGCTCCCATCACTGTGTTTGTATTCTGCGCGGCTGGCATCGCCTCAGATACATTGAATCAATTGCCTCTACCCACACCAACCATCCACCCCCATACTTATATGTGAGCCTTAGAGAAATGAATGCCTCTGGGACATACACCAGCACTGAGTTTAAGGCCGTCATTGATTGCAGTCCATTGTAATGGCAATGGGAATATATTCAGATAATTATCAGTCTCATTTAGGTATATGGCTTGCTTATGAACCTGGTGTTGCTTTGTGAGGCAGAGAGAGAGAGAGAGTTTTCTTTTTTTTCCTGCAGCAGCACCAGAGTGCCTCAGAGCTGACAGTAAATTTGCTCATCAACCAGTTTCGTTCCAGTGTGAAGTAAAATTATCCAATATTTCACGGTCTGGCCCTTTGAAGGTGGCGTTACTCAGCAAAGCTCAATGTGCTATGGAGCCAAAATGTAATAGTGTTCAAACACCATATTTTCATGGGTGGATGCAGGCCTGTCCACCCGCTGCATGAAGAAATGATGAAAAATAGAAAACTCTTCTTATTTAGTGTCTGTGTGTGTGTGTGTGTGCGTGTGTGTGTGTGTGTGACCCGCTGCGGTAAACAAATCAAGTAAACAACAAATCCTCACGTTTCATTTCACCCTGCTTTATCCTCCTGTGGTGGTAAAAAGCCCAGATCATACTTGTTGTCTGACAGCGTTAAGGTCAAGGTTTATCTGCGCATGGCCACGTGGGAGCCCATTGATCTCATTAACAGCATGTGTGAAGAATATTATAAAATGATGAGAACTTCATAGGAGGTCAGCCGAGGATCAATATTAAATCCTATCTCATTTATAATCCTGCTGAGCAGAGAGGCTCCGCGGGGCTTAGCTGCTTAAAGAAGACAGCATTTGACTATTTATTTTAATGCTCATATGAATAAATGTAATGACACACAAGTGCTTTGAGATTATTTTTTTTATTGTCTGTTTGCAGGCACTTTAAGACTGTTTTGTTGTCAACAAACGCACTATAAATACACTGAAGGATGGATGATGGAAAGGCTTGACTAAAAAAGCGCTCGCACACACAAACATGATCAAGGAAAGTATTGACATAGGAGCGATATGAAATGAAAATCAATTCATCAGATGTTTGTTACATCTCCTGGCAGACTGATGTTGTGTCCTCAGCTGTTTTTTTGGGGGGATTTTATCTGCTATCTCCACCCTCTTAGACATCTTCAGACAAGGATTAAGCTTCTCATTATACGTATCACTTAGAGGATTAACCCCTTCGCACACTCTCATCTGCCCAAGTTATGAATCTGACCGCAAGATTGATTTTGAGGCAAATTCCAGCAGGCAGCTGTGAAGAAACTCCGAAAACTTTCTCCCCCACTCTCCCAAATATAGGAATTTAACCTCTGATTTTGTATGTTCCTGAGCCAATTAAGCTGTGAGATTTGTTTGAAGTTGTAGATTGAAAGGAGAGCTTGCCGGGTTTCGGGCCCAAACAGTGAAGGGAGACCACAGGGGTCCAGGTTCCCAGAGCCTGCATGTGTAATCCAGCCTAACACGCATGCAAATCTCATCTGTGCCCGCACACAATGGCCTGTCTGTGTGGAGGAGGGAGGAAGGGAAGGGGAAGCAGAGAGAGAGAGATAGAGAGAAAAAGCTGTAAGTGTGTATTCTCTGTGCCAGAGCACATGCCATGATAGGTCTTAGGAGAAAGAGCACAGGCACATTAAAGTTCACAGACTGGTAAGAGTCTTTTATCGGGGTTGATATTTAAACATCTGCATAATTAATCCAGTATCTGCTCTTTGAGGAGAAGAAAAAACACAGCATCGCCTGCGAAAAAGAGAACATTGTGAATTCCTGGCACTGCTCAGAGTGCAGCTCTTCTTCTCTGCGGTGTAAAAACAAAAGTTGGCAACCCAGATCTCAGGGGAAATTAAAAATCTTTGTCTTATCCAGCCAATTAAATGAAATACACCTTTTTGTACATGGCTGGAGCTAGCCCCTGGAATCTATTTATGACCGTGTTGTGGTTAAGACTTCTACCAGGCTGCTCCCCGCAGAGAACTTCACTTCACTTCACCCTACAGGGTGAGGCTGGAAATCTTGGGTACGGGGATTTTAGTTTTTTTCCCAGACCTAGAGACACAGAGAACTTACTTTCCATCTGTCTCGATCATATAGATTTATAGGATTATCCCAAATGCCATTTTAGTCCTCAGCAGAGGCTCAACTCTTTCATGTGAAACATTGGATTAGATAGTCAGGGAGCTTTTGTGTGTGTCGTCTCCTGTCTTCCAATTGCTCCTTTCTTTGCCTTCTTCTTCTTCTTCTTATTGTGTGTGAGGGTGTTTCTGTATGCACGCCATGCCTTGAACTTTATTAGATTTCGATAACTTTATACGTGTGTGTGTCTTTCTTCTCCCAAGCTAGCACCTCTTGCCTTTTGGGACCACAGTGGGCAGACCATAGCTCAGCAGGGGGCCTTCACTCCAATTTGCCATCGTTTGTCACCATTTGTTCGTCCTGACAAACAAAATGTTGGCCCTCGGTCCCCTCCTGTTTGGCCACAGTCACACATGGGATCAGCTGCGCTCCTCTTCCCATGGCTCTATTTTAGCGGGATCCCCCCTTTTTTTTACGGAATAATTTGGCTCCGCAACACTAACTAAACGGGGTGGACATGTGCTTAAAATAGTTTCGCCGTCTAATTGCCTCATTTCATCTGACATTAATATTGTAGGATGTTACTGTTGCAATATTGATGGTGTGTTTGTCTTGGTGTATGAGATGTTAATTAAAAGTTAAACTGGAGCTGCGTCTGCATGACAGTTTCTTTATCTGGGAGTCAGCGTGCTTCTGCAGATTTCGTTTCTCTGACCCTGTCTTCTTGTCTTTTGTTGATGCAGTCAGATGTCTTCTCCAGCCTCAGCCTCCTTGTGTACTTAAATATCTCTATTACAGGCCCTTTCAAAGGTAATTGCATAAAGCACTGTAAAGCCAGTTTTACGATAAACTTTGGCTGGACAGACTTCCATGAACAAGAGGCCAGCTGGGTTGAGTGCTGATGAATGAGGGCGAGATGTTTTGGACAGATATGAGCTTCTGCATAGCAGGCATGGCAACCTTCTCCGTGGTCTGATAGCCGATGCTGATTTCCTGCCTGATATCGCTTTCTTGCATCTTAGCTTGTGTTGCAGAGAGACTAAAACATCTTAAATTGCTCCCTGGCTCCATAAAAACACAGGAAGGTCAGGCAGTTAAAGAGCTTTCCGAGGCTTCCTGGGAGAGTAAAGCCCCTCTTTGGATTGCTTGCAAATGGACAGGCAATAAACTTTAGGTGACTTTACGGTGTTAACTGCAATGAGTGAATCCAGTCGGGGTATGGCTTCACTCTCCTCTTTCCTTCTTCCTCCTCCACTTCTCTCTGATGTTCTGTGTCATAAGGGTTTAGCTGCGAGTTGCGAGATGAGTGGACAGATGACCATACCATTAGTCTGAGTGGCTGGCTGTTACTCTGGTCAGTGAGGCCACGGTGACAAATAAGTTGGCAAAGATTTAGACAAGAGGCTCCTTGGCATCAATGCCCAGGCTGCTTCCTTTCAGCCCCAATGAGGGACCAAGAACAGATGTCTGGTTTGAAGCCACAGAGTTTCTCTTGAGCTGTAATTTTTGTCTTGTTTGGAGTGAGCCTCGAGGCATATCTCATTTTCAGCCCTTGTACCAAATCATATGCATACCTTTATTCACATCTTGAAGACTCTCATTACGTGAAATGAAGAGTGTCAGATATGGAGGAAGCTATTAAGGAAGAGCAGCGAGCCCAGTGGTCTGTCGTAATTGGAGACACAGTGCTGAGATGAGCTTTATATTACCAACGCCAGAGTAAATACTGACCTTGCTGTTTCCATGTTTGTCACCCTTAGGGCATTTTTAGTTTCTGCTTGCGATTCATAGAAAAGTAATGGTGAAACATAAATTCAGTTTCCGCAAAGAGCGTAAATATTTGGGCTTTTGCATGGAAAAAACTAATAAATTTGATCATTAAAAGCATAAGAAACTCAACAAGCTTGAAGGATAACTGGTGAGGATCTAACATGTATTGTCTGTGTAGATAAAGCATGATACAATATATCTTATGTCTCTGTGCCGTAGAGCTCTGTTGTTGTTCCACAACTATTAAAATCAATGATCCTCGCCGTTGCACTGGGTGGCATGTTGCTTCATTATAGTGAACATGGGCACTGTAGTTTATTTTGAGTCAATCCAACATACACTGTCCTGCTGCTGCAGATACTCACTAGAGCACCAAATATGTATTAATCCACTGCTAAAAATAATCCTTGACAAATGCACTATTTAGTTCTGCTTTAGTTACATTGGCTAAAAACTACAATGCCCAGCTGTTTCAGGAAATCTCTGCATCTTTTGTAACAAGACTAAAGGGGCTGTAATTCTCCCTTAAAACTGCTTGTTGGATGGAAGAATAACTGTAGAAACCCCCTCCCCCAACACCACATTTGACAGACAACCAGTGCTGGTGAAGCATACTGGCAACTTTAAAAACTACAGCCATGCTAGCATCTCTGTGTGGCTGTACTCAGCTGTACTTAAAGCTAAATGCTAACATCAGCATGCTAACATGCTAACAACAACAAAGCTAACATGCTGTTATAAGTAATTATATAATGTTTAGTAATGTTTACCATATTCACCGTCTTAGTTCAGTGTGTCAGCATGATAACATCGCACTACATAGCACTAAACACATAGTACACCTGAGGCTGATGGGAATTTCATTAGTTTTGTTCATAAACCAAAGTAGCACAAATTAATATTTTGACCTGATGATGGCACTAGATGAAAAAGGTAAGATCACCATAGTTATTACAATTCATCCTGAGGCGGTCATAATGTGTGAACCAAATTTCATGGAAATTTTACTAAAAACCAAAAGTGTCAATGTCCTGGTGACACTAAACTCAGAGGATTACCAAAGTCAGTAGGATTCATCATGACTGTCATGGCAATCCATCCAATAAATGTTTGGATATTTCAGCCTGGACCAAAGTGGTGGATTTACAGACAGACACTGCCATCCGTAGAGCTAGCGTGACTAATAAATGAAGCAATATATTTGTGACCCATTTTAAAATACTTCAGAAAGAAACAATGGCTTGGGGCTGAGTGCATTGGTAGTTTTGATCTTTTCATTGGATTTGTTGACAGTAAGATAAATATAGAATATCACCAGACTTATCCTTTGTAATATTATTATAAGACTATTACATTGATCTTTTAATGTATTCTAGCTAATTGAAAATCCTGTAAATAAAACTGAAGAAATACTTGGTACATCTTTCATGTGTTCAAAACCAGGAACCTCAAGATGGTCATTTATCTCTGTGTGAGCCACCGTTTGATATGAATCCTCCACTTTGATAACTAAATTATTGATTTATATGGCTGCAAAAAAACCTCATCAGCAAATTCATTTTAATTGACAGGAACAAGCTGGTAGTTTTGTCACTCCTCTGTTGATTTATGTTTAAGGTGGATTTTATTGGCACTGAAACTCACCCAGGAGTATTAATGTGAAATTATCTCACTTCCACCCACCCCCACCCCCTATGTGGAGGTCAAAGTGTATTTGGATTCAGGGTTTTGCTTGGTTGAAGGTCTGCTGCCACAATGTCACCAGTCTGATGTAAGTCAATGTAATACTGATAAAAAATTACAACAGAAACGATTCCTGAGAATCAGCACTTACATTCACAGACTGTTGATACACGTATTACAGTAAATTTACTTTTTTTTTCATTTTAAATCCCAAATAATTTTTAGGTAATGCAAATAATAAGATGTGCTGGTGTCAGCGTTAAAGGATCTTTTTACAGGAGAAGTGCAATCAGTGAATATCGTATAAAACACTTCTAAGTTGAATTATTCTAGCCTTCATTTCATAACCATCCACCATTTTCTAATCAAATCGCTTTCATCAAGAGCTCATCTAGTAGTTGCAAACTATGTTAATGTGTTAAAATGAGCAGAGGATCCGCCAGTGTGGTTGCAATCAGCACAGACTTTCATTACTGTATGTTAGAAAGTAATAGGAAGGCACAACAGAGGAAAAACAAGGCGATTATAAGTCAGCACCGGGGGAAAAAAAGAAATCTCCATCCTAATTAAATCAAGTGTGCCCTTCACTTCACTAAACTTCCATATCTTGTTTTGATCGTGTAGTGGCTGCTGGTAACCTGCATGGGACGTTCTTAAAAATAAAGTCCTGCATTTAAGATCCCAGAATAAGATTAAACTCTGGTCCTCGCTGGATTAATCAGCATCTTTAAATGGAAATCATTCATGAAAAAAAAGGTGTGTTTCACACTGACAGGAGGTCGATTCATCTTGGACCTCTGACTGGCAACTGCAGCTATAAGACAGACTTCAAATAAGAGCTTATCACCCACATTTCAAAAGGCTTAAAAACAGCTTCATTAATCTTGTTTTTGTGCTTTTGTATTCAGGGAAGGAAATACTAGATTTGTGCATATTATATATAATGCAGGTATATAATGTATCCCATTATAAAATATTACTAAAGGGCAGTCTTAAAATAAATGTAATAAAAGTTCTGTTGTCTTCTAGGCTGAAATTCCAAAGCAGATTTCTAATGATTTATAGATCAGATATAAACCATTAATAAGAACCATATGATAAAGAATTTTTGAGTTATTTATTAACCATTATTAAAGCCATTAATTATAACTTACAAACCATTTGTAAAGAGTGCCTTGTTAGACAATGGTACCCAAATGTTTGAGGTTGGTGGTTTCACTCGCCCTGTCCACATGAAGTGTCCTTGAGCAAGACTAATGTATGTTTATGGGGAAAAAACACTGGATCCTATCTTTCCCATGATGCAACTCAAAATCCTCTTTTGACCATTTTTCAATCTTCACACCCCCAGGTTATAATGCAGGTTTTTGTTTAAAATATGTAGCCTCTAAGCCCAAGCAGAGATAACCCTGGTGACATCACTATGGCATCATCAGGGTTATTTTCTCAGACTGGACAAAGCTTAGAACATTATACAAGGCTAAGGCTGACTTGTAAAAGATGGAATGTAAAATATTGGATTCCCCCTTTAAGCTGACTTACAAGGATCAATATAACACCTCATTATCATTAAATATACACCTTGTTATAAAGGTTAGTGTTAATTATTTGTATGCAAAAAATACCTTAAATTCTTCCTCTTTATCTTAACAAACATTTGCACACACACACACATACACAAATACTGTTGTTCTCCCAGCTGCTGTTCCTCTGCCTGATTGTTTACACCGAAAACAGCAGGAAAGTCTCTTCTTCTACAGTCCTCCTAAAATCAGATTACAGAGAGCCTGAATTCCTGCCAGCTCTTTGATGACCAGGGCACGACAAAGACACGAAAACTCAGAAGAAAACTTTTTTTTTTCTTAGAACCTCAGCTATTTAACTCCACTGAGTTCAACTTGGTCAACAAAAGGTCAATTTCCATGCTCTTACCAAGAAAAGCGTGCGTGCTATCAACAATCAGCAGGCTAACAAGAGAAGGTGCATATGTCCTTCAGACTGACCATCACTTATACATTTAGTACAGACAACTAAAGAGAAGCATCTGTCAGACTTTAACATTAATTGCATGCTAATTGTAAATAATTCATCTTAAACACTTAAGTTAGTTTAATTATGTTCATCAAGACAGATTAAACAGCTTTTCTGGCATATTACTTATTGGAATTACCTCTTATAAGAGTAAAATAGATTATTAACTGTGAACATGTCATGCATTATAATGTTTTCTAAAATATTATGCAGTTTCAGAGGACTGCTTGAATTAGCCATTTGACCTTAAGATGTAAGCAGCTGTATGACATGTGCAAAATGAGGATGAATATCTATTTTAGGCAGTACTATAACTTTTTCATGACCTACAGTGCATGCCATAATAGTGATAACTTTTGTCAATAAATTGAATTTTAACTGATAAATCAGTAAGTGGGTCTTAAGGGACACATGACGCTACATACTGCATGATCCTGCCAGACAGATGACAGAAAAACAACAACTGTGAAACAAAAGTAATGATTATAATTATCACGATCATTCTGTGTGACATGTGAGAGCGTCTGTGTAACAACAACATGAAAACATCTGTCAGTTTCCCATCTAAAACACGAGGACAGGAAATTACGTATACCGAGTGAAACCTGCACAGCTGATAACATGCTATAACAAAGCAGACTGACTTAAAATGTGTGAAAGCATGAAGCCTCCCTATGCATGTAACAAGACAAATTCATTGTACTTAACTGTTTCTACTTTGCCTTCTGGCTGTATAGTTTATTTCTGTGGAAATTTACATTTTCATTAGCATAGCGAAAGGCCATTTACATGTTTAAGTAAAGTCAGCTTTCAAGTTTGTTGTGTTCGTTCATTTAGCTGCAGCCGCTGAGTCAGTCTGGCTGAGATCCTGAAATCATATTTTCTGTTCGAACGCAATGTGCTGCAAAACAATCTCCGTGTATTATGAAAGGCACAGTGCATTAAGAATAGAGTAAGATTTACATTTGGGTGTAAATCATGTATTACTGGTCATGAAAATTGGGAGGTTTTTAGTGCTACTACAACACTTGCAGGACAACATTTCTTTTAGCCAGGAACAAGTCCTGAAGTCCCTCTTCTTCATACTGAATCTTCCATCATGTCCTGAGTTTTCGTTATCCTTACAAATCTCCCAGTGTGCTAACAAGCCGCCACGCTCAGTGAGTGAACAGACGGAGCTCTGGGGGGAGAAGAGGATCAGAGAGACTTGGAGCTCTTGGGTTGGTGTGTGCTTAGAGATTCACATCCCCCCATCCCCCCCCCCTCCCATACAGCTGGGGCTCAATTAGTGTTCATTTTTACTAATTAAGTACACTCTGCCTGAATCAGTGGTGCAAAAACTAACGTTGTTTGTGAAATCATACGCTGTATCCGGCTTGCTGCCCCTGAGGCAGGCTGGAGGCCCTTCTACTGTACATTGCTCTTCCTCTTCCTCTTTTTCTCTCTCTTCATGTGTTCAGAGATGAAGAGAGTAAATGAAGCATTCCCAGTGGTTTTCTATAGCTAGTAAGACTTTTTTTTTGGTCTTGTTTACATAAAATCCTACTTGCAAGAAGTGCAGTTTTTAACAAATTAGGGAAGAGCAAAAGTGTCGATATTTAATTTGTTGCCTTATGTGATCCTGTCCTTTTTAAACTGGAGTCCTTGATGTTGAATGCCTATTGCTGCATGACATTCGTTAGTGTAGCACCGTGCTAAAGCTCAGCTAAAGGCGTGCTAGTGGAGTTTTGTGGATATTTTCCTAACAATGTGAAGCAGGGTAAGCTTGGCACAGCAGATAAATCCTAAAGGACTTGAAGAAGAGACCCACAGTCACAGACATTTACAGTGTGAAAATACCCTCACTGGTGTCTGAAGTTAACACTTTGTAGTATGATACGTGTTAAATTGCTACCACAGAGAGAATTGGGTCCGAGACTGTCAATCTCTACACACCATCTGCGTATGGTATTAATTTCTCAGACAAGATGACGGTCATTCTGCAGAAGGGTCAGACTTCTCCAAAATGATCTGTCAACCCCTTCATCCCCTGTCGCACTCTTATCAATGCCGCACACTTCCCTCTTCACTGTTGCCATGGTTACGGTTTGGCAGGGATGAGCAGTATCAAAAGCGCTCTAGAGTTTAGCGAAGACTCCTCTCCACACTTACCTCTGTTATGTTGCTCTAATCCCTTCCTTTTGATCTTCTTTTGATGGAGACATTAAACCTGGAGGCATTCAGGATGTACCTTGCAAAACCATATGCTACTGTTTGACTGGATGAGACACAGATTCTCTGCGGACTGATGCTCTGGTCCAGCTGGGCTCCTCTCTTCCAGCTAACAGATACCACCTCATTATCTGCAGTCCACAGATAGGGAACCTCTAGCAGTCGGGAGCACGGCTTTCTTCTACTCCGCTCTTTGAAGCTAAGGCAAAAACAATGAGCTGCAAAATTTCTGCTTGACGAACGCTATAAAAAGAAGCGCTCTTTGTGCCAAATTGTGACTTTAAAATACTTTGTAGGCTTTGGGGGGGAAAAGCCTGACATCCAGATTCAAAGAATCTAAGAGTCTACAGCCGTGCTAGCAGCTCTGTGAGGCTGAATTTAGGCACAGCAGTGCTTTGAGCTTAATGCTAAATGTTAGCATGCTCCCAATGATGATGCTAACATGACAATGTACCATTTGATTACTTTTCCAAGTATTTAGTCAAAAATCTAGTAGTTGACAAATTTTCACCTGGTGATGGCGCTACATAAAAAGAATCACAAAAGTTATTACATTCATTACATTATATGTTCATCCTGTGGGGAACATGAATGTCTGCACCAAATGTCATGACAATCTGTCCAGTATTTGTTGAGATATTTCACTAAAAAGCAAAAGTTGTAGAATATAACTCAAGTACAATTCTGAGATACTTGTTCTTTACTTAAGTATTTCCATAAATACATACATACTATTTTTCATATTCAAATTCCATTATATTTCGGAAGGAAATATTGTACTGTACACATTTTTACATTTATTTAACAGCTGAAGTTAATTTGCAGTTGCAACATGTAAGTGAGCATTTTTATATTGTTGTATTACTATGTATTTCTACTTAAGCAAAAGATCAGAACACTTCCTTCACCACTGACTAAAACTGATTGCAGTCCAGCATCAAGATAAAACCCCAGGTCTCTATATCTGCCCCCAGTCCTCTTGTGATGGAGTGATGAGAAGATGTGTGTGACTACATCCCACAAATATTTCCTCACTCTCGCTCCTTCCCTTCATCCTGTGCCCTGTAGTCCTATGTGAGAAACATCAATATCACTCACAGATGGTTGAAACACAGTGAGTGTGAGAAGAAAAAAACAGCTACATACAGTAGGACTATTTGTGCTATGTGTGCATCCTCATTTAGTTTAATTTAAGGCCAAAGAATTTCCATTCCGGCTTGTGTTAATTCTAAATGAGGCTCTGATTCGTGAATATTCATCCACTGACGCTGCACACTCAACTGGCTGATATAAACTATAGCAACACATAAGAGTCAATGCCATCTTAACAAATTCACTTTCACCTGTCACATTACGGCAAACGACTGATAATTAATGTTGAGGGAAGTGCAACATGACATGCAAGCACACACACACACACACAGCAGACATGCAGCTTAGCTTTAATAAGGGGATTTGATTCTGAATGTATCATCATACATAGACATGTTTTGTGTGGCTATTTGTCAGCAGCGGGTATAAAAAGTTGACTGTGTGACTTCTTGTTGTGAATATGCCGGAGTTTATATGGGCTGCATGATGAATAGCTAGTGTCAGGTGTTACCATGGGGATGATTACTTGAAAGCAGCCAAGGCAGTATAAGCATTTGGGATTTCTAGCCAACCCATCAAATGCTTGGCAGGCCATTTATTTCGAATATACAGGTAGTTTCAGGCGATAAGAATCTGCTTGTGCGCTTGTGAGTGTGTTTGTGTGTTTGTGTCTCTGTGATATAGACAAAAAGAGATCACGCTGCATTTCAGTCAAACAGCTTCTTCCCATTTAATTACAAACCCGCGGTGACACACATCACTGTCAACATCAGTGCCGTTGACCCCGGTAACAGGACGAGACAGTGCGACATACTGGCTCGTCGCTGCTCTCAGCTCGGACGGCAAGGAAGTGTTTTTGTTCCTTGTCTCTCCTCATCTTTCCAGCGAACTGTAAAGCCCTCCACATGCAGAGCAAAGTCCCTGAAGCCAGCCAGCCAGCCAGCCTTCTCACTCACGGCCTTGTTGCTAACACGCTCCACAGGCCACAACAAAAGGGGCTCTGAAAACAACCTCTCAAAACTTTGACTGGCAGCCCGGCGGTGCGATCCGCCTCGATGCTCCACACAGATACTTTGCAGATTTAGATAGATAGGAGTTGAGCTCAGGATCCCTTTGGTCTTCTTTTCTTTTCTTTGCCAATTTGGGACATCTGCTCTGAGACCACGGCATCAACCCCCCTCACCACGTTTACTCAAAAGCCTAAAGTCTGTCTCTTCCTGCTCTTCTCTATTCGTGGCCTATCCCCTCCCCTGGTGGGGATTTGTGATTCAAACTGGGTTGGGGGACCTAAACCCCTCTATCTCATCAGCAAACATACAAATGCATAATCTGTTCATTCTTTTGAACCCATTCACATGCATGCTAATGATCTCTTTTGGCCCCTCTTTTCACCAAGAGCTCACTGCTTTGGTGCATTGAAACACACCCTGGCAGTCAGATGTGTTATTTTAGATGCTGCATCAGGCTGTATTTTGTTATATTTTTACAGTGCACAATGGACAATGTCACAGTGTTTCTCGATTCTTCCCCTCATGACACCGTGACAGCACAGTCGTGGCCTCCTTGTCGGACACACACACAACTCAGCTGTGAAATGTCACTTCTGCACCCTGTGATGGTCATGATTAGTAGCCGCTAATTAAAAGAACAGCTGCAGTTGCATATAAACTTTTTTACTTTGTTGTCCAGAGTTAGATGAGAAGATTGATAACATACTCATGTCAGGTAAATATGTAGCCTAGCTTAGCAGAAAGATTATAAACAGCTAGCCTAGTTCTGTCCAAAGATAACAGAATCCATCAAGATATCCATCTGTTATGTCTTGTTAGTTTAATCTGTACAAAACTGTACATTTATTCAAGTACTGTACTTGTACTAAGAACAATTTTGATGTACTAGTATGTCCATTCTATGCTACTTTTACTCTCCTACATTTCAGAGGCAAATATTGTACTTTTTACTCTACCACATTTATTCAATACATTTAGTAACTAGTTACTTTGCAGATTCAGAATTTTAATACAAATGTATTTGTATTACTGATGTATGGATTAAGCTACCCAGCCAGCAGTAGGAGTACGTTATTTTTCCACTTCTGATTTTGTACAAAAGTGTAAAACAAATTTTCTGATGCATATAATCCAGTCCTTCAAGCCCAGTAGGGTGCTGACACCCGTTAATCGTGGGCATGGCTTTAGAGGCCATTTATTGGATCACACACCACAGAGATCGAGCCACAGACGGGCATTGGTGGGGAGGCCTCTCTGAGCACAAAGTGCACTGTCATGCTAATCATCAGTCGCTGCTACACTGAAGGCTTTCATGAGCAAAGTACTGGGAGGTAAAGGCGAAATTGGGAGGCATTATTTGTGTGTTGTGTGTAAGGGTGTGTCTGTTTTTAATTAAATGTGAACAAATCATTTGAGGGGAAAATTGAGTATTTCGGTAATGAGATGTTTTGCAGCTCCCCATTTATATTTTTTATTAGACGTGATGCTGTAGCAAAGATTACAGCTGCATTTAGGGCCAGCCACTAAAATGTTCAGATATAATACTTGAAGACCAGGGTTACGGAGTAACGGATTATCTTTAACAAGATTACAATAATCTGGTTACAAGAAATTGTGAATGTAATCCATTAATTTGGATTAAAAAAGAAAAATGTCTCTCTTTACCGGAATCATGGGAAAGCGGGGAAATTGTGCCATTTTCTTAATGGTTAATTAGTGTCTGTGAATAGGAAAAATGTACTTTATGTCTTCACTGTGTATAATTAAGTGATAGATTACATATTTGAGTACATTGATAATAAAATAAAGTACAACTGCAGCAGTTAAGGCTTTATGCCTTATGGAGTGCAGAAAGTGATCCTGTAAAGGTTGATTTTCATGGAGATACTCTACATCTCTCTAATTCTGGTGCATATGATCAATTATATGAATATGGATGAATAAAATCTGTCAAATTTGGGATTTAAACAAGTGTTAAAAAACTTTAAAGAAAATATATATTATATTATACAAAAAAGCATGGCTCAAAGCTAATTTTCAAGATAAAAAAGGTCTCCCTTGACTGTCGTATGTATTTAACGCACCATATAACATGTCATGTTTCAGCGTTACTGCAGCTATCTTGTCTATACGCACAGTTTCCTTAATTTGCTGCCTTTCCACCATGCCACTCTGCTGCACAGTATCTCAGAACATTCAATTAAAATACAGCCCATTTTACATAAAAATTACTGCTGAAAAGTCTTTGATTTCCATTTGTGCTTGCGGTTCAGAGATGCAGAAATTCCTTCACAGTGAGTGTAAAAAAGAGTCGGTACCGCGTAAAAAGCCTGATATTTTTGTGTCTCTCCTCACAGTTTCGGCTTAGTGCAGCATGCGCTTCACCATAAAGAGGGTAGTTTTCCATTGATGAGCCGGTGCAGGCAGCTTCAGCACCAGCAGCAGCAAATCACTACTCTGTTAAAAGGCCCTGATGCGTAGCAAACTCTCCTGCCAAGCCTCCTCGCTCCAAATCTGCCTGCTTGCAGACCCCCTGTAATTGGAGGCATTAAACTTGCTTTGGACAGGATGGCAAATGAGAGCTTTGAGCTTGGAAGAGAACTGACTTGTGCATTTAGAAGAGGTACACAAGTAGATGCAGCTAAATATGACAAATCACTGCCAATCCAGCAGATCTGTGTGTGAGTGTGTGTGTGTGTGTGTGTGTGTGTGTATAAGTGTGTGTGTGTGTGTGGGGGGTACAAGTGTGTATAGTTATGCATCTGAATATGCATGTGTGTTTGAAATGTCTTTCTATTCTGCATGTCCTGTCTTGGCTGGTGTTTGTGCATGATTATGTACATCTAGTATAACGGCCGAGCTGCTGGTAATCTCGCAGTAATCGTTGGGATCACTCTGGGGATGTAGGGATTTGACGTTGAACTGCAGACTGCCTGGTCACAGACAAGCAACCAGCAGCCATGAAATAAAAAACTGTCTGTCATCCTGCCATCACCTCCTCAGTTTTCCCTCCACCAAGCACGCTCATTAAAATCTCTGTGAGAGAGTGTCGCAGTCTATTTCTCATCACTTAATGGTCTGTAATACGATAATGAGATAATTTTCCTTAAGGTTTGCTGCCATTTTGCATCATCTTTAAGATGCAGCAGTGAAAAACATTACATCCGGCTCTGTTGAGATGGAGGGCTGCGTATGTTTTCTCCAGTGAGCAGCAAGCCAGAGCAGCCTGCGAAAGCTGGAAACGCTCCAAATGTTTAATGGTAAACAGGATGCAAAATCTCACTTTTGACATTGTGTCAGATCTCTGATGCAATGGAAAATACTAAGCAAACACGTTTAAAATGGACTGCTCTTGTGTTTAGAGCTTGATTGAAAGCTGGGCCCTCTTCAGTATAGGTCTCAGCAGGCTTGTATGCGTAATATTCTCCAAGCTCAACCATCTCTATATATCTGTCTTTCTTCAACGGAAAGAGCAGCTATACCAACACAAAGCATTTATCTGCCATCAACCTGGGACATTCTGACACACGATAAATGCCACACTTTATTGCACATTTCAATCTGGCCTTCATGTTGACCCGGTGTGTGTACAGCCTGTGAGAGCAGCAGAGATGATTAGAGAACATGCAGAGAAAACGACACCACCAGTCCTCCCTTTGGTGGCTGATCCTGGCAGCTGCTGTCTGAGCAGTGAGTCAAATATGGTTAAGTATGAACCTCTGGAGCTCCCGATGGACGAGCTTCCTCTCAGTCAATAGAAACAGAAGGTGACAGCTTCCCTCATCTGCACTGGTATGGAGAGAGACCCAGTTTGTGTCTGGCTTACAGATTAAAGCCAAATAACACTGACATTTGGTGTGAAGCCAGATTAACTTTGCCTCCTTGAAGCCTCTCCAGCAGCAAGAGAGACTGAAATCCCCAGAATAGTCCTGTGGTCTCGCTAATTGGCGAGCCGCATGGACCGGCCTTTGATTAACCTTAAATCTTAATGAGTCCATCCAAAGCTGCTGTGATATTCCAACTGAGGTGGTAAATCACACTTGCTATTCCCTCCTTTCATCCGTCGGCCAGATAAGAGGAGACCTGGAACTTCAGCCTGGTGAACCCGACAAGAAATCAAAGAGAATACCAGAGATCCGTTTAATAATTTATTTGCATATGATTATCGTAAAAATACTGAAAGAGAAATGCTTATTTTTGTTCCTAGTTTTCCGGCATTTTTTTTTCTTCTTTTTACAATCTAATACACCTTTAATTGCACAGGAAAAAGTCTGCCCTAACAGACACACATTTTCTTCTTTCTTTGTGACATATAGTTTCAGATATGCAATGACCATTAAAATGCAATTTCTCCATTTGTTTGCTCCCCAACAATAAAACAAACAAGCATATAAACGAGGGTCATAGAGAGGCCAAAGTCAGGTCAGATAGTTGTAAATGCTGAGCTGACTGGTCTAATAGAAATATAGTATTATATACAGGCAGTTGTTTTAGATAGGAACTGCGCTGACAGCTGGCGTGCTGAAGAAAACACATGTCAGGAGAAATGAACCAATGCGTGATTTGTTCTATATTGTTTGTAGGTCAGGTCAATATTAAGGTCAGGGGACTATCATCTGGATAGTGACCTTTTTAATTCCCACTGATCTGCAACACATTCGCCAAAGTAAAATATACAACACAGCACTACCACGGGCGATCTGAACAAAGTCTCCTCAGTGTTTTTAAAGGCAGTCCTTCTATCTGAGCAGAACATGTCCTTCATTCATTCATTCATGTCTGTCTGGTTTGTTAATGAGTGAAAAAACAAGCATTGTAATAAAAAAGTGAAGCCCCGGTGCTTGTTTAAAAAAAACACCAAAAACACCTCTTTGCAATAATAGATAATAACTTAGCATTCAAAACAATGCGTATATGAATCAAATAAGGTTAAAAAACATGGACGTTAAAGTCCATACAGCAAAATGCCACTAAAGCAACAGTTAA
Source organism: Nannoperca obscura (assembly GCA_036024295.1). Taxonomy (NCBI): domain Eukaryota; kingdom Metazoa; phylum Chordata; class Actinopteri; order Centrarchiformes; family Percichthyidae; genus Nannoperca; species Nannoperca obscura. The sequence goes on from JAVQJL010002420.1 coordinate 20,558, forward strand.
AGTGGAACTTATTTGTACTTTTCACATGAAGAAGTTTCCACTTTGGCATGCACATGACGTGTCCCGCACAGTGTCAGTTACATCTCCCCTCTGACAGAGAGACGGTGTGAAGACTCGGATGCTTTGTACAGATTTGTAACACATATATCTCCCAGTACATATGGAAGACGGTATTTAAGAGGAAGCAGATGAAAAGTGTGTTTTTTTTCCTGTTTCCCAAAAAAGCAAAATAAAAGAATAGAGTTGGTTGGGTTATTAAAAAAAATGGATCGATTGGAGATTGGATTGAAGATATGGAACGGTCTTAAGTTGAGTTAGGTTAAAGCAAAAGTTTGCTTTATCTTGGCACTGTTGTATCATCTAGAAACGGAGTCCTACTGTTTCATCTGTGTGAGCTCTCCGGTCGTCAGTCTGAGGGGGATGAGAAGGAAAGACTGATTCCCAACCAGCAGAAAACACATGCAGACATGCAAACACAACCTGAGAGGGGGGGCAATAGAAAGTTTGGCTTTATGTCAATAGTCACAAATCCACAAGTGTCAAGTAATGAACACATACACACACAATGAAATGGAAAGTCCTCTTTCAATCAATCTCCAAATTGAGATCCAAGTCTCCAAAACGGTCCTCCTTCTCTCCCTGTAGCCGGAGCTTTCTCTTTTGATTTTCTTCTTTTTATTTTACAACAGGCTCTTCACGTCAGAGTTTCTAGGTAGTTTTTATTCCTTCTGTATCCTCCGGTTTGCAGTGGCTCACACTCTGATGGGGAGAGTTTGGCTCATCTGTTGCCGAACGATTTCCTGACTGCTGTCCGGACTCTTCCTGTTGTGTCCCGGCAGCGTCCCTCCGAGCCGCAGCAGATCCCTGCCAACACAAAGCCACGCAGGTCAGCAGCAGGTTCACAGCCACTTTAAACAAAAGATGCAGCTCCTTATTACTCTGCTAAGTGCTCTCATTGAAGGTGGATCCATCTTAGTGTCAGCGTAGCTCAATTCTGCATAGCATATACGTGCATAAGACCCCCATAAGACCTCGCGGTTTTAAACAATAAAAGATACAGCACCATGAGAATATGCTTGAATCTGCTGATCTAGAGCTTCATCTGCGATAGTCCAACTCAAATGCAGAGCCAGATCTATTCATCATCCAGTTTCCAGTTTTAATAAAAGTTCAACATATTTCTCAGGTATCCTGGGGAGAAAAAAAAGCTCTGCAGCCTCCGAGTGTCCTTTGTTCTCCAGCCAGTGTCCTTGCTTTTAAGGCCCTCGTGGCTGAAGATATTCTACAGATAGCACTGCATCTCATATCCTCTCTCTCCCACTGTTATCTGCGCCAACATCGTTGAGCAGCCAATGGCAGGTGGGCAGGAGCGAGCATTCGCCGCTGCACGCGCAAACACGAGAGACGCTCTCTAAATCATGCTCTGACAACAAGATCCTTCTCTTCCTCCTGCTCCTTCTCCGTCTATCTGTCTTGCTGTTGCATACAGATGAGGCCATAAATTAATCATTGGCATGTCATCTGCACACAGCGTCACGTAGCATAACATGCACTGTGCGCACACACACACACACACACACACACACACGTATCACACACATGCATCACACACACACACATCCCTTTCCTATTCGCCCATCACAGCATTGGGTGTGCCCTCCCCTGATGCATTAAAAAGCTCATTAGCAACCTAATTAAACACATTCCTCTCTTTTAGCTTATCCTCAATCTCCCTTATTACTCACACTTCATCACCTCCTGCTTTTCCACATCAGCAGCTCTGGCTGCTGTCTGTCCTATCACCTACATTACAGCATCCAGCCAAGTATAGGGGGAATTAAACCGAGGTCAGCCATTACATTTCCACACACAATTAGCTTCACTGAGCCCAAATCCTGGCACAGGAATCGCCCTTGGGGCTCAGTGTTAGAGTGAAACTGTGAGCCAAGGAGCTGGCACAAGACCTGGATACTGTATGTATGAATTCTGCCTTTTGTGTGTTGTGAACAGGAGACTATCGCATTGTGAGCCACAGAGTTGAAGATGTGCACTTGATTCATTATAGATCACTACAGAGCTGAGGATCTAGCATCTAAAACAGCACTAATCATACTGTTGACTGAATGCCAGGCTAACAAAATTCAGAATAAACACATCAGTGAAAAATGGATGGAGCATTTGGAGACACTGCGCTCAAAACAAAGTTGAAAAACAACTTGTCAACGTGAGGACGGCTACCTATAAATAAGTCAACTTCTACACTTCCAAGGGAAGCGTCAAAGAAGAAGAGGCAGACGTCTGTCTGGCAGCAAAACCCTTCAGCTCAAAGAGATATCCTCCCAAATCAACCGAAAGCATAAAACAAACCAAACCCAACAAGCATGAACCTTGTTGTGCCTCTCTTAGGCCAGCCACATTTTTTTACTGTGACATCTTATTCCAAGAACCCAGAGGCTGCGCACTGCTCGTCTCTGCAGCAGGAGGAGTCTTCATCCTTCACTTCACAGCCGTCATATACAATACAGGGGACAATTTCACACAAGGTGAAAGATAGAGAATTGCATCACCCTCTTTTTTGTGTTAGCATTATTCTGCTGTTATTGTAGAAAAACCTCAAAAGCATTTTGTGCTTATATGGAAAACCCAGCCGAAATATGGATATATTTTCAACAAACGTGAGTTACAGTAACTGCCAAGTCAGCCAACTGCACCAACACACCCAGCCAACATTATAGACTTTATGATAAAGGTTCCTGCAAATTTGTGATCAAAAATGTTAACATTTCTACTATACCTAACCTTAACTTTCTGTGTTTACCGTAAAGTCTGGTTGCTGTTTTGAACTGAGATTTATTTACAATGGTTCCTCTATACATAGCTGCATGCATGCTGCAGCTATTAAGAAAATAAATTCAATGAGTTTGTCTGAAAGTTGCTACATCTCACAACAAACTTGCCAAGGTGGCAACAGTGAAGTGCTTTGCTCCTCCTAAAAAGAGCTGCGATATAACACACGTTTCATTCACCTTGAAACTTCTCTCCATTCACTTCAATGTAAAAAAGACAGGTTGGAGAACAACAACGCTAAGTCATAAACTATGACATGATTATTTCTTTATTTAATAAAAGTGTGTGAGAAAACTACTTAGGTCTCACCCTGAGTAGGTGCTGGTCACAACCTTGAGGCTGGCGGCGTTGCGGAGCAGCTTGTCCAGGGTGCTGACGATTCGGGAGAACTTGGGCCTCAGGTTTCTCTCCTTCATCCAGCACTCAAGCATCAGCTGGTGCAGCACCATGGGACAGTCCATGGGCGGGGGCAGCCGGTAGTCCTGCTCCACTGCCGTCATCACCTGAGGGACAAGAAGTCAATCTTAAAAATTCTTTGTTAGGCTGTACTGAGGCACAATGGGGCTTTGAGCTAAATGCTAACACTGATGATGGTGCGAGAGAAAAAGTTAAGGAATAAACAAAGTTATTACAATTCATTCTCTGGAACTTGAATATCTGTCGCAAATTTCTTAGCAAGCCATGCTGTACAAACCACAAATGTCAACCTCATGGTATTTCTAGATAAAAAGTTAAAGAATCCCCAATGATAATGATTCATCCTCTGGGAACCATGAATATCTGTATAAGATTTTAGCGAAATCTAATAATTGTAAAGATATTTTACTCAGAACCAAAATGTTCGACTGACTTTGCCATCCACAGAGCCATGCCGCTAGCATCACACAAAACATCCACCTGGAAGATCTGGCATATAAGGAGGATTTAATCAAACTTCTTGTGGTGCTTCGACAAAAAGTGTTAACATTTGGCTCTGACTCATTTATATTACGCACACTCTGTTTGGCCTTTGTTAGTGTGGTGGAAGAATAATCCCCAGTTACTGTATTATGTCCTACATTAGACAGTTTCTTGGCTCATGCTGTCACACATTTCAGTCTTCCTTTCAGTATCTTTGCAAAACTATAAAAACAATATTCTCAAGTCTTCTCAAAGTTGTCACTTCAAAACGGGCATGATTGACAGGAGAGACAATAAGTGGAGGATGAAAACGTTGGCTCATTGATTTGATTTCGCCTAGCAACTGCGTTTCCCTGCATAAGCTCTGTATGGGTTTTAACTCCCCACAACAATAAAAAAATGCCATTTGGGAACAATAAAACATTTCTGCTGTACTCCTCTTCTCCTGCTGCTTGTCCTTTGATTTTTATGTCGTGCTTCTCGGCGGCGAGAACCTCTGTTTATACCTCACATTTGTTGACTCAGTTGCTTATTGAGCGATGACTGTGGCACAAAGGCTATTGGGAACAATAGAGGGCCTCCACTTTGATGCTTTCATTACTGCATGTGGGTTTTGTTATGAAAGTTATACGTACATTACTGGCATTTTTTATTCCGACTTTTTTTTTGCTTTATTGCTATCAGCGTTACAACTCTCTTTCTGAAGCACAATACAGAGCAGCAATTCCTCAGAGAATAAAATGGAGGTGTACACATTGCTTCAGTACTTTGTTCAGGGAGGAGGAACCAAGAGATTTCTTTTTCTTTCCTGCGAGCTCACTGCTGTAGTTATGTCTGTGCAGTGCAGATAGCCTACAACTAACAACGCCTGTTAAAAATGCCTTTGTGTGTGTGTGTGTGTGTGTGTGTGTGTGTGTGTGAGGAGGGAGGCTTTGCAGAGGTTTGTAGCGGGTGGGCAAGCTAAGGCTGTAAATAAGGTGGTAAAAACTAGAACACAGGCACACGACTGCACCAGCATCTGCAATGAGGAGATAAAGACAGCATAACAGGCCCAGGTCCAACACATCACACTAGAAATCAAAGCCCCAACAGCTCAGAAAAACTCTCAGCCGGCCGCAAACGTGGACATAAAACTCCCGGCATGTGCATTTGGTCCATGGATACATGTAAGACTGTCATGCTAACTCACATCCTGGTTGCTCATGTCCCAGTATGGTCGCTCTCCGTAGGACACCACCTCCCACATTACGATGCCGTAACTCCACACATCACTGGCTGAAGTGAACTTCCTGAAGGCAATGGCCTCTGGCGCTGTCCACCGGATGGGAATCTTCCCTCCCTGCTCCCACACACACACACACACACACACACACACACACACACAGACACACAGTGTTGATGGTATCAACGCCCTGGGAGACACTTCAGTCGTATAACAACACACATGCAGAAGCTAATGCAAATTTCACAGACGGCATCACACTCTAACGCAAATATTGGCACACATGAACACTCACACATGCGTCCACTGGCACATGTGAAACGACTGAAGGGGATCAAATTAACAAGCTAAATTAAACATTCAGAGTATGCAAACACAGAGCGGAGTTAGCACACACTCACACAAACACATGATACTGACCAGGGAGCTTGTGTAAGTGGGGTCAGCGGAAGTGTCGTCCAGAAAGCGTGACAGGCCAAAGTCAGAGACCTTGCAAACCAAGTTGCTGTTGACCAGGATATTCCGAGCGGCGAGGTCTCGGTGAACATAGTTCATGTCGGACAAGTATTTCATCCCCGCAGCAATGCCACGCAGCATCCCAACCAGCTGTGTCATTGTGAAGCGCCCGTCGTTCAGCTACAAAAACACAGCCAGAGATAGAGGGACAGAGGGTGAGGCGGTTAATGAACAAGGAGGAAAGCAAAGGAATGAAAAATGAGAATGAGAAAAAAAAAGTTTAAATGTGGAGAAAGAGATGATAAGGAAAGCGTATAGGAGATAAGGATAGGGAGAAAGCACCACAGGCAACCAATCAGTCACTGAGGCCACATAAACATGACATCTGTCATAATGCTTCATGGCTGCTCCTGCCAGTCAGTGACAGCTGACCTTTTCACGCATGCTGTCCAATTAGCTGATTAATTAGAGTCTTTACTGTCGCACTAAACCCAGTAAGGCTCAATATTAACTCCACGCACAAAAACAAAAAAGGGAGCTGCAATGCTGAAATCAAACCAGACAATGGCAGTTTTTTTTTCATCCTCCAACTGACACAAACTAGTAGCAGGTACACAGCTGTTACCACTAAGCTTTGTTTGCATTTATTATTATTATTTAATGGGCTTTTGAACATTAAAGCAAAACGGGCCTGTCAACTGAATTAGAATGGCATGTTGCTCAAAGCTTATTTTCCCCTTTTGAAAGTCCTTGATTTGCAGAATTTTGCCCTTTTATGTTAACATTCGAGAGGCATGAAACAAATCTGAGATCAGGGCTTTCAGGCTTTCATTTACAATTCTCCACGTTCATGAAGCGTGACACAGTGGGATAAACTCAAGATCGTAATAATTCAGCACTCCAACCTGTGAAGGCTCGTGAAACCTGTGAATTGAATCTAATCAATGGAATATCAATTCACAATTAACTCATATATTTAAAAAAAAGCTGAAACTAGGATGTAAGGTTTTCTTTCATGACCTGAATATTGAATATAAGTAGAATTTGGAGGGAAACAAACAATCTTCGACATAATCAATCCCTTCTTTGATTCACAATGAGAAAGCAGGGAACACAGGACGTGACATGCCGAAACCATAAACATTCTGCTTTGTAGTCTGCACAGTCCGATGAAGTGTGACAGCAAACAAGCCGGGATGGATGGATGTTTAAACACCCATGATTCATAGCAGGCCTTCAAAGCCACATTACAGTGTACGCCTGAGTGTATATGTGTGTGTGCTATTTCTGTATATTTGTAATGCTTCTACATGTGCATATGTCGCTGTGTGTGTCCATGTCTCCAGGGCGCTGCACTACCAAGTCTCATGTGCATGACACACATGGACAGTTTGTGCACGTGTGTGTGTGTGTGAGAGAGAGAGAGAGAGTGAGTTAACTCTATAGTCTCCTCCTTAGAGCAGCACTCAGAGTTCTTCTGAGTCACAGGCAGTGTGACACTGGCGGGGGAGCGGGGGTGAGGACAGCACAGGCCGCGCAGTGTTTTTGTGGTATTGGTCGGACAGCTGACTGAGAGGAGTGGGTGAGAAGGAGGGAAGAGGCTCAGGCTGGACTCTCAGGGGAAGGTCTGCAACTAATGATTGTTTTCATTATCGATTAATCAGTCCATTTCTTTTTTAATAACAGATTAACTGTCTGGTCTGTGAAATGTCATGGAAGATAGTGAATAGTGTCCATAACAATGTCCAAGAATCCGCGGTGATGTTTCCAGCAGAAAGTTAACTGGCAATTATCTGATAATTGATTCATCATTTAAGTCCTTTTCAAGAAGAAATGCCAAATATTTGCTGCTTTCAGCTTCTCAATGTGAGGATTTCCTGCTTCCCTCAGACTTGTATGATAGGAAACTGTCGGTTGAACAAAACAAGCAATTTGAAGATGCCACCTTGGGCTCTTTTTTAACTTTTGTCTGACAACTCGTCAACAAAATAATTAATTGATTAGTTGAGAAAATAACTGGCAGATCAATCGATAATGAAAATGAAAAAATTGTTAGTTGCAGCTATATTAAAATGCTTGCTTTGTCTGTGCAACAATACGAAACTCAAAGACATTTAGTGTGCAGCATTCAAAAAAATAAATACATAAAAGCAGCCAACATACACATTTTAGAAGCTCGCAGCAGCAAAAGCAATTCTGCTTTATGTTGTAAATTAATTTCTTTTACATGTTATTGAGAAAATGTTTGGCCTCAGTATCTATTCTCAAAAAATGTTTTAATATCAGTCAGGTTCCAATATTGAGCTTTGAATCAAGATCTGTCTCATTCACTTGTTCTTTAATCTTATATTCACCTTCATTTTTGTTAAGTTCTTGTAAGGCTGCTTATTTAGACAACATTTGACATTTGACAAGCTATAAGTATTACTTATAAGTTCTGCGAAGAATTATGTGGGAAAACCTGTTAATATTCCTCAGTCTACGAAAAAGAAAAAAGCTGCAACTAACATTTATATTTTCACTATTAAATAATGTCAAAATGATTTATACAATTAATCACTGAGTCTAAGAAATGTCTTAGAAACACCCGTCACAATTATATGATACTATTTATAATTTGTTGTGTACGACCATCAATCCAAAACCCAAAGATATCAATTTATATTGATATATAACAACAGCAAATCAAAGTATTGTATTCTGCACCTACATTATTTTGACAACATGATAAATAACTGAAACGATCACCTAATTTGCAATATTGATTAATTTTCGGTCAATCGACTTATTGATTAATTGATTAATCCTTTCAGCTCTAAAAGGAGGGAAGGCTGCATCTAACCATTATTTTCATAACTTCTCTTTGTATTAGCTGAAATTACATTACATTACATTACATTACATTTAGGCATTTAGCAGATGCTTTTATCCAAAGCGACGTCCAAATAAGAGCTTTACATAAAGTGCATAGAACCATGATCGATAACAAAAAAACAAAAAAAGTGTCTGTAGCTCGTACAACACTGACAACTGTCAAGAATCAGTTGTTCTTGTCTGCCCGTATTGTAATCATCATTACAGATTTAAATCATAATTCTGTCAAACTTCTTGTGTGGCTGCTTATGTTTTGACAACTTTTAACGTTCAAGATGTTTATTCATAAAACTCTTGTATAGGCAGTAGAAAAATTTCAAACAATATTCAGCCCAGCAAAACATTTAAAGAGTCTTTTTTGTTTAGTTTTTGGCATTGTGGATTTGTATGTCCATACAGACAGGAAACATGAGCAGGTATATAGGTATGATATCTACCAAAGGTCCCCAATAACGGAACCGGAGCCACTGCAGTTATATGGCATCAACCCCACTAAAGAAAAGAGATATCAAAACAAGCAGAACAACGGAACACGGCTCATCAACACCCAAAATGTCTCGTCCTCTATGCAAACAATCAGCTGTACATTACTTAAAAAGATAAACTGCTTTTAAGACCAGCAGCACGGCATCGATTCACCAGTACCATTAAGTAGCCTCATCCAGCCTAACAGTTACAGTAAGTAGACTTCTTCACAGGGCAGCCAAGCAAGAAAACACATTTCATTGAATGTAAATGACTTGTAATAGCCCCCACGCAGCTGGAAATGTACTGTGTGACACCTCATTTCTCATCCTGCCTTTGTTCAGCGTTTTGTGTAGGTGGTGGTGGTCTGAACCGAAAACTCTGATCAGTAATGTATTCTGTAGCTGCAGAAGTCTCTCTAATACACTGAAGCAAACCTATCCAAAGGTCTGCTGTGTGACAGTTTTCCATCAGGAGTTTGAGCACTGGAAAGCCTGTCAGCAACAGTCAGTCAAGTCAAGCAGAGACACTATGCCTGTCTCCAGGCGTTATATTGCACATTTAATCTCTATCACTCAGCAAGTGAGTGCCTCGGGGTGTTTTACAGAGAGTAAAACATTCCGATAACCCAGAGGTGTCGTGAATAACTGTCTGTGTGTGTGTTGCTCTCAGCTTTGATACAAACAGAAAGTAATCTTCCCTGTCAGAGGTGTTGCGGCACACGGCACCCCCCTCCAAGCTTACCCTGAGGAAGGAATCGAGCGCTCCGTTCTCCATGAATTCAGTGATGATGAGGACGGGACAGCTCCGCGTCAGGACGCCCTCCATCCGGATCACGTTGGGGTGGTCGAACTGGCCCATGATCGAGGCCTCTGCGAGGAAGTCTCGCCTCTGGCGCTCGGTGTAGCCGGCTTTCAGCGTCTTTATTGCCACAACCATCTCCCTGCGGCTGGGCTGCTTGAGACGTCCGCGGCACACCTCGCCAAATTCACCTGGATTGAGAGAACAAGGTGGGGGTAATGGAAGGAGGGGGTGAGAGTGATGGGGGAGAGGGGGTGAGTGAGCAGAGGAAAGAGGAGGAGGGGTGGAGGGAAGGAAGAAGTTGGGGAATGTGCAGGAAGAGGGAACGTTACTGGTCGGATTCGGGAGTGAAGGAGCTGATTTGAAAGAGTCAGGGAGTCTGCGTCAACTGTGGGAGAGGATTAGAAAAGAGAAGAGGAGAGGAAGGGAGGTCAAGGGTCAAAGATGTTGGGGAGAGAGGGAGTGACCGGTATCGAACGAGTATGCAACCTGGGAGCAGTGAAGGGAGACAGAGGACTGACGAGGAGCCTGGGGGTTTTGCATTTGGTTTCTGAGTACGAGTGTTTACAAGGGAGAGAGAAAGAGAAAGACAGAAAGAAAAGAGGAGGGAGGAAGGTTGAGCGAGCAGGAGCAGACTGTCATTTGAGGTGAAGTTAGGACACAACATGCCGCTGGAGAGAAAGAAAAAAAACAGACTAGAGGGGGAAGAGCTACAGAGAAGATTTTCACTTCAATCCTCACCACCCGCAGCTCTCATGCTCACTCTGATTCCTAACCCTTTTCTCCCAGAGAGGACTCTCTTACAGAACAGACCTCGGGGCTTGATGGCACACTCCTTTTCAAATAAATTATTAATAAAGCTGAATTTTTCTTCGTCCTCTCTGACAAAAACAACAGCGTAGTTTACCTGCACCGATGACCTCTTCTATTTTCACGCAGGAGATGTCGATCTCTTTGGCAAACTCGTGGACGGCATCGTTGGGGTCCTCGTAGGTGAAAGGGTCGATGTACACTTTGACCCCCGGAGAAACTGAGAGGGAGAAGTCACAGAGAAGTCAGCATCTGGTCATACCTGCCTGGTTAAAATGGCTGAAATGTTATAATAAAGATCACAATATGGTTATTGTATATAACAAAAATACATACAAAATAATGACGGTCAGTTTGATTATTATTATTAAATGAATAGTTTTGGGAAATATGCTGACAAACTTTGGACAGAGCCAGGCTAGCTGTTTCTAGTCTTTAGGCTAAGCTAAGCTAAGCTAAGCTAAGCGTCTCATGGTTTTAGCTTCATATTTAACAAACAGACATGAGAGTAGTACCTACTTTCTCACAGCAAGAAAGACAATAAGCGTGTTTCCAAAAAGATTTCTTGGATTAGAACTGAATTTTGAAAAACTATAAAATGATTCCACAGAAAGTCGATTTACAATCTATTGTGATTCATTGCCCAGGTTTACAGCACATTTGTCTCCTTTTTATTTTGCAGCTTATCTGATCCGTTTGATGTTAATTTTATTTATTTTATTAGTTTATTGATCAGGGAGTATAATGCAATAATAAGAGGGAAATGGTTCCGTGCCTCAGTCAGGTGTATGGATAATTGATTAGATCAGTTAGTTAACTGTACTGGCATGACCACAGGACCACAGAGGAGACAGTTCCCAAGCTGAACACATAAACTTACTGTATTGCTGCAGTTTCTCAGTGTACTCCAGCTCTGAGCCGCTGCGCTGCTTCCTGTAAACAAGCAGCACATAAGTAAAGTCACATTCTCATAATCAGTCTTGACCCTCTCCAGGTACAGCGAATGAAACTAATATCGAACTTGACTATCTGATGAAACCACAGGCTGAAACTCAAAGAGCAACTCTCTTCCAGGGCTCCTTTCTGAAGCTAAAGAGTAAGTACACCCCCTTTGAAAGCATGTTAAAATTTAATGAGCCTCTTTGTTCCGAGTCTAACTAACAAAATGAAACGTGTAGTTCAAGTAGTTACTAAAAATCAAACACTTACTTAAGGCAGACAACAGCGATAACCACCAAGGCAACAATGACCACCAGACCCGCGGAGGCCGAGCCGATGATGAGAGGCAGCTGGTCCTGGACCGATTTCTGAGGGTCACCTGCACCACACAACACAGACAGACACCAAATGAGTAAATAACAGCAGTAACACTACTTGAGAGATTAAAGGGTGGCCTGTACTGCAAGTGTAATGACTACCAATTAAGGCGGACATAAAAACTACAAAGCTTGAACCCTCATTAAGAAAACTGTAGCAGAAGAACAGGCTGTAACTCGGGAGAGAGGTTGTCCGTACTGTGAAGGCTGGTGTTGAAGTCCATGGGGTTGCTGTAGCGTCCATATCCAGCAACCGTGCGAGCTCTGACCTGCACCACGTAGGGAGTGGAGGCCCTTAGCCCCTCCACCTTGGCTGAGCTGTGCTGGGATGTTACTGTGTGGGACATCGCCTGGCCCTAAAGTAAAACAAAAGAACATTTAAGCAGCAGTGTCAAGTGTTTGCTGATGATTTTCAGGTGGCTCATAACTGAGGAATCAATCGTTTTGTTCTCAATTAGCATTATAAAGCAAAGGTGTGTAACTTTTTATATTAAAATAAAACACACGTTAGACGTTGTTTAAACGTATTTCTATTAATTCATTGTTTTTCTCATTAACTTATTTATAAATTGTATCAATTGGTGTCTTGGTGTTGTGTCCGTATTGTCTTGTGTTTTATGTGTGCTAAATGTATTCCCATTGTTGCATACCAAATCGCCCCACTGGGGGACAAATAAAGTGATTGACTGATTAATTGATTAGTGGCTGATAGCTTGTGGTGGCTAATGTTAGCTTACTTTATTGCTCTGTAATTAAAAGCATGTTTGCAGATTTAATGGCTTTTCTTCTTGCACTACTGTTACAGTTCATTTGATCATTTCCCATTATCCTGTAGTTGCCACTTGTGGCCACAGTAGTCGCTGTTTTAAAAAGTTACACCATCAAATTTTAAAGATAGACTATAAGTTAGCTTTCAAAAAAACTAAACACACCCACATTATTCCCTAAACAAATGAAAACAAAATGAAACATTGAATTCATAAGCAATAAAACACAGCTTTTGCTCATTTATATAGACATGCTCGAGGTTTCTACCTTTTAAATGGGGGTTTTTCTTGCCATTATCGCCTGGTGCTGCTCATAGTGGGAACGTTGGGGTTTTGTATGTGTGGGAGTTGGTCTCAACCTGCTCCATGCGAAAGAGTGCCCTGAGATAACTTTGTTATGATAAGGCGCTATATAAATAAATAAAACTGAATATGGCTGCTATAGCTTTTCTTGATTTGCAATGGGCAGTAGCCTAAGTTGGCTAATGTTAGCTAACTTAAGATAGATATTGCTAACCAACATTACTGGTTAAGTTTGTTGACTTATTACTCTTCTGTAATTGTGCTACAATAACCCTACATATTAGCATTCAGTCTTATCCTGTCACCTTTAGCAAAAGCGCTCACTATTCAGCAAAAGTTTCAAAGTCTAAGTTTAAGGCTGCATTCAGACATTAGCATCGCATGAACGTGGAAATTATTAGTCACTTTGCAAATTCTAATATTTCCGTTACGTTCAGTTCAGTTCAAAGAATTGTAGTAACTGACTATTTAGTTTTTAAATTTTTTGTCTAAGCTAATTGATCGCATCACTGTTTAACAGTCTCCTCCACTTGAGGGTTTTGTGTTAAAGATTTGTTTGTATGTGTATTCAACATCTGAACCTGAATTGTCTAGCAAAAACTGAACTGGCTAATACCACAGACTGTATATATAGATGGACAACATGACAGCTCTACAAAACTGAAGCCAAGACATCCTGATCGCCCCTGGCAGCTGACTGCTGTATAGGTAATAAACCACGCCCTCTCCATGTTAGCACAATACATGTAAACGCACCCTACTGGAAAATTACTTTGAGTACACGAACAGGGTTATTGTACCATTTATCTCACAATTGTCAAGATGGAGGCTTTAAAAATGGGGAGATGGTGTTTAAAGTCAACATGATGTTGCTGTGATAACCTTCCATAGTCCTAATAGTATTAGAAATGCTCTGCAGTGTTTTTTGTATATGTTAAACCTTCAGACAAATGGACCTATTACTAAAACTGGCCTTCCTGGAACCAACGCAGACCCTTGCATTAGCCTGTTTTAATGCGGTGCTGTTCTCAGTCTGAATAGCCCGTAAGGGGCTTTAAGCAGCGCTTTACCAGGGAATTTGATCAATACCAATGACGCAGCATTTACATCACCAGTTGCTGAGTCTAACCGGTACATGTACTTTCCAACAATAGACACTTTTAGACTCTACCAACCCCCCCAAGGCAGGAAAAGTAGATTTTCAGAGTCAATAAAGCGTGCACTATGACCTTCATTGAGGCAAAGGCTAAAAAGTCAGAACTTACCCTCTCATGGTATTTAATCTCGTAGTCGAGGATGACCCCGTTGGGTTTCTCAGGAGGCAGCCACGACAGACTGAGAGTGTCTGCGGTGGAGCGCATCAGATGGACGGTGGGCACTGCTGAAGGTGCTGTGGTTGGACATCAGAGAGGACTCGGTTTACATTTATACTTTAAAGGTTTGTTTATGAGTTGGGGGATTGTCACTTTAAGCTCTGCCAAGCTGCCAAAATGGTTCTCTTTGGAAGTCACAAACCCAACACAATAAGATAATCATTATTCAAAATACTTCAACCTGAACGGTTTAAGAAAAACGATACATGTTTCACCTTCACTGTTCCACAGTTTATTGATTTGAGAGGCTTGAAAGTGACTCAATTGACAGTCGTTGTCTTGGGTCCATAAATTGCAGTAAGGTGGATTAAGTGCAGGTTAACTGGGAGAGTAATTACAGTCTGTGAGAGGTGCTGAGCAGTATGGTTGATGATGACGCTGCAAATATTAAGTGGAGATGTTGAAAGGTGACATTGTCAGTGATGTAACGTAAGACGCTTGGTTGACAGTGTGCTAAATGCTGACAGTGGAGCTATAATGTACATTTAACATTTTATCTGCCTTTCATGCCAACTCCCTCTGACAAGTAGAGCTCCAGCTGAGAATGTGTCCATCCGTCACTGAGCTTGTTCAACAATACTAGTTGGTGTTAATACTGCTCTGGATACTCATGCTTATTAAGGCACTCGTCGACATTGACTGAGTGTAGGATCCACTGTCCCTGTTTCATGGTGATGTTAAGTGGTATTGATCGGAGCTGCTCTATGAATTAACTTGGGACATGTCCAATGTCATTGACAGATCTTCTTCTACTAACCGGCTTGGTTGGTGGTGATGTTGACTGTAGAGTAGCTGGGTGAGGCGGGGTTTTTCCCAGAAACCCCGTTGACCGCCTGCACCTCGAAGCTGTAGCGGGTGTGAGCCTGCAGATTCCTCACCACCACCTTCCTCTGCCTCAGCCCCAGCCTGCGAGGGGCGATGTCCACGTTGTCGTCGCAGCGCGTGCACGGGCTCTGGTCCCGCAGGCATTTCTTACACACCACGTTGTAGACGAGGTCGCTCCTCCCGCCCGTGTCCTCGGGCTCCTCCCACTCCAAGGACAGCGAGGTCTCGTTGACGCTGGATATAACGTTGCGAGGCGCTGAGGGGATCGCTGCACAAGCACACACACACATACACACGTAGGTGTTTAACAAGGTGGGCAGGCAGAATAGACAAAACACACAACTGAGGCTGTAGTTATGTTCCCTATGCAGTGCTTACATTATTCTCCCTCAATGGTGAAAGAAATATTGTAATAATAAATTAAGGCAATACAAGGAAGTAGAGTTTTTTATAAAAGATGTTGGACGCCAACAGCTCCTTAGGATGGAGCAAATGACATGGAGACATGTAAAAACATAACAGGGGAGAAATCCTTCCAATAAATAAATCAACATATTCAGAAACAGGAGGATAAATACAGCTTATCACGCACAAGCAGAACACTACTGCTCATGACTAAGTAATGCTCCTTTATGAAAAGCACAATCCTATACAGCTCTACACTCGTGGAGCCTAGCTAATCCACTCTTGATAGAAATGCATGTTCTTGTATCAGTATAACCCAAGGCCGCCACGTTTCAATAAGCAGTGCTGCGTTTTGAGTGAAGAGTGTTTGAAACCTGGATAAAATATGATAACCGCAGAGGGAGGCAACAAAGATTGGTTCAGCGAACATGCTTTTCATCCTCTCGCAGCGAAAGAAGAGAAGGGCTCTCCCTCTAAGCTTCCAGCGGCAGGAAGTCTACCCTGTGTCAGAGCAGAGGGAGAGAGAGCGAAGAGAAGGGAAGACTGTCAGGCCATCAGCTCTCATCGGCCAAAACTGCCTGTCCTCTGAGTTCTGCTTGCCCTGAGACGCGTTTCACTCGCCGTGTCCTTTCTAATTAGGCAGACACAGTTCAGAGTGGAGGCTCTTCTAATTGGACACCCGTCTAAAACACACGCTGAGCCCAAGCTGCCGGCCATTGACTGGCTGAGCCTCTCTTGTGCAACACACCACTTCCAACACAAAGCACAGGCTGCCTGGCACAAGCTCTGACAGACCGCAGGGACAGAACTGTCAGGCCTGTGTGTTTGTGTGTTTAGTCGGAGGTGGTGCTTGTGTCCCTGCCCGCCTGTCTGTGTGTGCGCTGGTCAATGTCCACAGTGTTCCTGTGACAAGGATCTGGGGAAGACAGTTGTGGGCCCTGTGTGTCATTTAACGTTGCGAAAGGCCCCTAGGGGGGTGATTTTAAACAGTCAAGGCAGCACATGTCGCTCTCCATCAGCACGACTGCTGGGACTTTTCTCAGAGGCCTGTCCATGCAGAACAAGCAGGGACGCAGCGGTCAACACCAGATGAGCCTAGTTCGAAATATAATATAGCTGCAGATTTTTTATTTTACATTGAAAATTCTCCACAATTTTCTTTTAAAGGCATATCAACTAAACCGATACTGCAGCTATATATAACTATATATATATATATATATATATATATATATAGTTTAAAACCATTTGTGACATCAGCTTCAGGAGCTCCAGGGTGGGCGTTTCCATGGCCATGTTTGACTGACAATTGAGGGCCGGCACTAAGAGACGCATTGTTCTTCGGCGGTGCTACCACCCGTCACAGCCTACAGTCCACTTAACTTAAGTTTGTTGGTGGTGGCTAGAAAGCTGGGCTAACTAGCCTCCACTCGGAAAGTAGGAGCTGAAACTCACTGCAACTCACTATAATCTATAAGCACTTAAAGGGGATCTGCAAATTCAGATGATAGTTCTCTGTAGGTTCATCACTATGAGCGAGCCCTTTCACGTCATTTCATTTTGTTATTATAAAAATATGGATTATAGCTGCTTTAAATGTCTTCTTTTAACCACACAAATACACAATAAGTCAAATTCAAGTCAGACTAAATAACAAGGATATTTTAATTTCAGTTGGACTATAAACACAATAATAGATGCAACCTGGCACTGATAATTTGCCATATGTTAATTTTACTCCTCTGACTTTTCAAAAGAAACTCAGCATAAGAAAATGTGAGGATTGTTTTAGTTTGTGCAGTGGAGGATGACTTACTGGTGCAGTCAGAGTCAGGGGGGTCGCTGTCAGCGCGGTAGAAACCATTCTGGCAGGGACAAATATTGGCTCCTCGTGCACTGGTGCGACTGTTGGACGGGCAGGGAGAACAGGATCCCTCCCCAAATTTGGATTTGAAGGTCCCACGGATGCAAGCTGGATGAACGGGAGAGAAAACAAAAGGGACGATAAGATACAAAAAGAAGACAAACACGCTGCGCTGTCACTTATCTTAAAGACAAGCGGCTGTCACATCTGTCACAAAACAAAAATTGTACCTGTGAAGTACCAGCAAAGCTGACTTATGGAGAAAATGCTGATACGTAAGTGAGAAATGCAGAACACTTAAGGTCTTATCTATATATTTACATCTGCTCTTTCATTTTTCCTCTCTCTACCAGGTGACATTAATCTCCCCAAAGAGAGAGTCGGGATGACAGCTAAGTTTCATGTTGAAGAGGAGGAAAAGGGGAATAAAGATGAATATAGACTACTGACAGGAGATTGCTGTTGTCAGACAAACAGGGATGGAGAATGCTTCTGAGAAAAGGAATACACCCAATCCTAAACCCATCAATCAGTGTCTGCTCAGTCCTCAGCACTCCAAACCACACTGCTGAATACAAACAAGGCCTCCACATGCATGCAGAACAGCTCCATAATAAGCCAATAAATCAATTAAATGAAGGGACATCACACCAGACGTAAATTAGCTGAGAAGAGTTGTAAGAAAAATATATATAGTATGGTAATCTTAGACGATGTGTCCAAGAGATTCATTTGAATTCCAAAGTGTCACGCTGAAGGTTGGCTGATATCGAGTCTTAAGGATAAACCAGCATAAGCCCAGACTAAAGAAGGATTCAGATAAAGAGGATTAGCGGCAAAAGGTCTGGATATATCAGCCTCCAGAGCCCCATGTTTTACTGTTTGCCACATTCCTAACTGGTGGTATAAAAGTGGGGTTTCTGGCAAACATCTGTCCTGTCAGCGTGAGGGCTCATAAAACCCAGCCAGTGAGAGAGAGAGTGTGATTAACTAGTTGGGCTAAGTGGTCTTTCAGTTTGAACTCAAGTTCCTCCCTAATTCCCAACAATGGCACTTTTAGGAAAATCAGTGCAGCTAATGGCCCCCACATTGTGGCTCTAAAACTGTGCAATAAAAAGCCAAAGAAGATAAGATGAAAACGTCCTTTATTTCTCTCTCTCATAATTCACGGAGACCTTTAGGCTCTACACTCTCTGATCTGATTTATTATTCTTCTATTACACACTGCATCATCATTTTCTTTTATTTGTTTGTTTTTCTCGCTTGTTTTCGAGAGGGTGCTGAATCACCCCACTGTCTTGCTTCAATCCATAAACCTCTTTGGAGGGCACCATGATTCTCCTGTTCTTGATACACTAACGTCTCCCTCTCCCCATCGCTTCTGTTGTCCCTCCCCTCCTCTTCTTCTCCCTCTCTCCAACTCATGCAGTGTTTGGCTCCGAGCGAGTGGCGAGACTGAGGTAAGAAATGAAATGTCTGAGTGATTAATGTTAGCGTGGCAGTGTTGGCTCACGTTGGTCTGAATGGTGTTAATGAGTGTGGCCGCCTGTAGATTAACTAACGGGAGGCCGCGGAGGAAATTACACTTCCTCATCGCCACCGCTTGCTGAAACCCTGGAGAGCTTTTTATCAGGCATTGGCGGCAAGCTTTTAACCTTGAGCCGCCAAATGGCAACGAATGAGCTCCCCAGCGCATGTTAGACACTATTTCTCACGCCCAGGTGAGAGGAGGCTGCGCTCGTCTGTCTTTGACTTCCTGCAGCCCCCTCCCCCCCTTTCAGTCTTCTCCTTTTGGCTGCTGCTCCCATCCCATCTTTGGCAATTCACACCTTTTAACTCGCACTATCTGTCTTTCTCTGTTAATATCTCTCTTCTCTGGACTTTGGACGCCTTTCCCTTCTATTATCTGCATTTTCCTCTCTGGCTCTCTATTTTGTGCTTTCCCACTATCTTTCTCTCTCTCCCATCCTGCTCTCACAATATTTGTATGCTGCTCCTCTCTGCAACACCTCATTAATTCATACTCTCCTCCACCCTCCTTCACCCCCTTTCAGGAGCCACACAATAAATGCAGCGAAGAGGGCACAGACTGAGGTGACTTGCACTGAGCATATAAAGGAGGTTTGGTTAAATAAAAGTCAAAATGTCTGTTAAATACACATACCCTGGCACTGAGTTCCATCAGCAGAAGGTTCAAAGCCAGCGACGCAGGTGCATGAGCCCACAGGAACCATCCACTCGCCGTCCCCGTTGCAGTACAGCTTCAGGGGGACGGACACCTCCATAGCGTTGTTCACACAGGCCCCTGGAGCGATCACTAAGGAGGTGGCTTCTGCTCCTGTAGCAGTCTCGGGGAAAACAGCGAAATTGGCGATAGTGGTGGAGCACTTCTTGAAGAAAACCCTGACTGAGATTAGAGACATGCAGGCGCCGAGGTCCTGGAACGCCAGGTAGAAGCCTGCCTTGGAGAGGGGGCCAAAGCTGCGCACTTTGGTGTTGATCCTGCCTGCCTCCAGCAGAGAGAAACTCTCATCCGGGGCGATAGTATCCACCTTCACATACGGGTTCTCCCTCCACACAGGGCTGGTGTCTGTAGCCGTGTCCCCCTCTGACTCGTAGTAGAACAGATTAAAGGTCTCTTTGCAGGATCCAGGGATGTTGGGGATGCTGGCACAGTCACGGACAGAGAACTTGAGCTCCACATAAACACGCAGCACGCCCTTGCGGGGGATGAAGTCCGTCCTGAGCCAGTTGTTCTGGTTGGGCTGTCGAACATTACACACCTGGTAGGTTCGGATTGGGCTCATAGAGTCGTCGTAGCCGCTAACCTCCTCCCACTGTGGAAACAACAGAGAGACACTGTGACAAAGGAAGAGATGGCAGCATGGAATCTGGGAAAACTGCGGGCATTATGTACGGCTGGTGAAGACAACGCGGAGGAGAACAAGTTTCAGAATGAAATGAGACAAAATTTAATTGATGTTCTAACGCTTTCTCTTAATAAAACAGCTCTATTTCTCACTCTGCAACAACTAAGCTACAGCAGAACCTCACTTATCCAATATGTTGTTAATTAATATTCAGTCATGTTAAATGCGGTGCATCCTAATGCAAACCATTCAAGTACAAAGGGCATTCAAAACAGCAAAGTGACATCTGATACAAACAGAATACAAACGTGCAGCACACACTTTCCCACAGCGGGCTGTGTACAACGGGCCTGTGAGGAATAATTTGCAGCTAAAAATCTTCTAATTGCATGAATCATTCAGAAAATTCCAATCACTACGGACTATTAATAGAAAACATATTCCCATTAAACACATTTCACGCTTCATGCCTGTTTGACTAAAGAGTTTTGATGCTGATCACGGATTGGAGGTTTGGGAAAAAGAGGGATGCTTTGCAGCTACGATTGTCACAAATGTGTTGGTTAGGCCTTTATCAAAGATAAACAAACTGCAGACACACTTATACGAAGCAGTGCTCATATCTCTAACTGCTGCAATGCAATCAAAATAGCCTCAAGAGGAGATTTGGTTTCTATGACATATATATTTGTTATCTGTGCTAAGAGAGATGAGAGCATAAAACTGTACATTGTAAATGGAAGCTTTTCCCATTTATCTATAATGCAAACAGTGAGTTATTTATTAAAATGGCCATCTAAATGCAGTGCTGTCAGTGTGATTGCAGCACTGCTAGGTACTTCAGGTTACAAAGTATATTATATCTTTTTTTCTCATGCCTACACATAAAGCCTGAGAGCAGATATTTGCATCTCTTTTGGTTAATGTACCAGGTGGACTGATGTCGTTTTACATCCTGTAGCTTTGAAAAGAACAATTTAATGACTAACAAGACATTGACATGACTTCTGTGTGCGTGTCAGTGTAAAAAGAAATCTGGACCATGTCAATGTAAAGCTTTATATGGGGTTAACACTGGTTTTTGTATATGGTAACTAACTTTACAGGCTATGATAAATGGCTGCATTGGTCAATAAATTAAGTCCATTAGGAAATAACCTTACGAGAAGTCAATCTTTTTTTATTTTTTTCATAATTCCCCCTTGGACAGAATGCTTCGTTTCCATAACAAATGAGCTTCCCAGAAATTGATTATTTCAACTGGGAGAAAATAATACATAACTCATCTCACGTCTGTGAGCTCCTGTGCAATTTATACCCAAACGATGAGTCCAAGAGTCAGCATTAGATGTCGTAAATCACCAGCAACACGTTGATGCACTACCTGACAAATATGATAATTGCTGGCCCCCGAACGTATGGGCTTGTCAGGCGTGAGGAGAGGGGCTGCCTCGCCAGTCGTGACATATGACTTCATGGACGCTAGGACATTCAGAGCCGGCCCTTGTAGGGAAGGGAAGGAGGAGGGCTGCCGAAGATCGTTTCCATGGAAACTCACCATTTCCATTGACTGACTTTGCGCTCACGTAGCGAAGACAAATTACACTGGCCGAGAGTGGGGGAGGTCTGTCAGGCTGTTAGCCCTGGGGTCAAATTCATGTTGTTTTATTTTCTCACAATTCCTATAGGGGGTATCAACTGAAAACCTTAATTTCTGCCTGTAATGCGCTCTTGTGCCCATATTATAAAGACATAGACACATGCTTTCAATTATCAGGCTCTCTATCCTGGGGAGACATGCAAAGGTAGAGCCTATCTAATAGTCCGTATACGCTGTGGGGATTTGCTTTGTGTATCTGCGTGTTTGTTCATTGTTTGAAGTACTATATTTGTTTGTCAAGCTTTTAACATTTTCTAAATACTGAAGATCCTTGATTTCTTCCACACAATGTCGCACAGTGTGTTTCTCATTTGCTTTTTAGTATCCAAGAAAGCAAACATTCACTGCAAAAACAAACATATAAAACAGTAGGAGGTGTGCTTTTCAAGGCAGACTGGGCTCTATTAACAAGCTAATGGAACAAATGTAAAAAACAAAAAAAACAAAAAAAAGGGAACACTAAACAAACTAAACACATGCACACACACTAACTCACCCCACTCTCTGGGAACGTGGTCCAAGCCAGCTCTGTGGTTGCCCACCGACTGTCCATAAGGGTTTCTGCAACAGAAAAGAGTAGGAGGAGGGTTAACAAACCTGAATTAAATGGTGTGCAAAGGAAAAACCAAATTGTTGCACAGCATTAAGAAACAAACACACAAGTTTCCTCTGCTCGACAAAGGATGTAGGTAAAACTTCATCTCCCTCTCTTTTAAAATGTGCACCAACACTCAGTTTGTGAAACCACGGCATATCTGCGATGCCTGCCTAATTAAGGCTTTTTCTCTGTCTGTGTTTGGCACTTGCAAATGCACTCCTTTCAATATGCATTTGTGGAACTAAGAACAAAGCATCCTCCAAGATGCCTTCAGTGGTAAATATTCAATTAACTTGCACTGGTTTAGAGAGGTCACATAAGCACAGGGAAATGTAATATATCACACTCGAGAGGAGACCGTCACCCAAAACACAACCGGGGGTGCCACAAGTGTGTCTCCTCTCGTCTGAGAAGTGTCAACTCTGAGTTAACAGGTGATCTCAGCAGTTGTTTTCTTCACCTAGTTGTTTACGACTTTGCAAGGAGGTGAGAGCTGGGCAGACCATCAGAGGAGATGCAGAGAATAAACAGCAGAATCAATGAGCATTGTTGTCTGGCTGTCAATCACTTGTCACCTGGATGGTGGTCCAGCAAGTTCATTACACCTCAGAAGAAGTGACCCCTCTCTCGGTTCTCAATATGCAGCTGTAGCCAGGTTGACTCCCATTGTTCTGTTGTCGTTAGCACATAATTGCTGAGACAATTACACTTTCTTCATGGAGACTCAATGACACGACGCCTGCTGTGCACCATTTGCTCACAAGTCGTTGACAACGATGCTAAAGGAGGGAGTGAGAGGGTAAACAAATAGCATGTCCTGTGTAGAACAACAGCAGCACTCCTTCCAAGAAACGTGGCTTTGTTCTGGATTCATAATGTTGGTTGTAAAATTATAATAATCTTGTATAATGTTGCTTCCTGATTTGCTTTAAAAACAGCAGACAGTGCAGTTACAGTACAGTGTGTCATTTGCTTTTGTGTGTCAATAATAGATGTTTGATTGAGTGCATAGATCTCTGGTCCATCTGTAGCTGCTGAGCTAGAGATATGAGCAGTGTTTACAGGCTGTGCTGCGTGTTCATTAGAGAAACCACAATGGCTTTTCTTCTTTTTAGAGGATGAGAGATAATGAATAGTGATCTCGACATCCAACAGGATAGATTACAATCTGTGGTGTTCAACTGTGTGCTATGGAGAGTGAAGAGAACGAGTGCTTTCATTGTAACCAAAGACTACAAAAAGGCACGGATCATACTAGAGCTTAATACAGTTATCTCTCCTCATTTTAGTGCTTCTTCATGTGGTTATGTTTACACTGCAGTTGCAGACTTCTTAGTTCTTTGCTTCTATACAAATGATCTTGGCTGTGTGGGTTAATGGTTAGGTTGACAAGAGCTGAAAACTGGTATTTGATTTGATAAACTACTGATGAAATATTCCCAGAATGTTTTGTTCCCCTTTAAAATAAAGTTTTACAAATTATAGTCCACCTTGGTCCGAAGCTAAGACAACATTTTGAAATACTCTATTAAGGATACAAAACACACGCTTAAAGTAAAAGTTAAACATTTTGGGAAATACGCTTGTTCACTTTCTTGCTGAGAGTTGGATGAGACGACTGATGCCACTTCCATGTGTGTATGGTAAATATGGAGCTAGCACTAAACTGGTAGCAAGTAGAAACAACTAGCTTGGCTAGCTAACAAAACCTGCCTACCAGCACATCTAAAGCTCACTGATTAATTTTAACATTTTACAAGATTGTGTCAGACTACAGGAGGATTTTATTACCATTGGACAGAGCTAGGCTAGATTTGTCCCTGTTTCCAGCCTTTGTGCTAAGCTAACTTAACTAGCTGCTGGCTGTAGCTTCATATTTAGCCAACAGATATGAGAGTGGTATCAATCTTCTTCTCTAACTCTTGACAAGAAAAAGTATTTGCCAAAATGTTGAAACTGAATTGAAATATTTTAGCATAACTAAAGCGTGCTGATGATTTAAAGAATGAATTAATGCAGGATGTTTCATGATTTCCTGTTTATCACCACCGAGAAATGATTAAGCCACTATGAGTACATGTGATTAGTCAATGCTTAATGGATCATCAGTTACCATCAGGCCATGCAGCAACATGTAGACATATATTTATTTTATTCTGTATTGTTTAAAATACATGCTATATTTTTGACCTATTATGTTTGCACTATTAACTTTGCTGCTGTATGCCCTGCAATTTCCCCATTAAGGGGCTAATAAAGGTTCATCTTATCTGATCGTATCTTGAATATGACTACAATTTAAGAACATCTTCATACAACAGCTACAGTTCTGTTTCCAAGCTGATCAAACGTATGGCTCTGAGGTATGGCTCTTTTCTATGTAACTGGATTCCAGCTAATTTGGTTGCACATAAATTAATGTATGAACAAGATTTGAAGTAACAATCATTAAGTGATTATCCATTAAGCATTAACTAATCACATACACTCACAGTCACTGGCTGTTTTCTTAATGGTGAGCAACAGGAATCATGCATTAGTTAAGCCTTAACTGGAATCATTTTATGTGCAGATAGCAGTGTGTTAAGAAATGAATAAAAAAGAAATAATTGGCTGCCTTCTTCTATGTTGACAACGGTGATCACATTGACCTCCGCATAATACTTAATAAGTAATATTATGCACAAAGCAAATGTACATTTACTGACTTTAAATAAAAAAGTCCTGTTACTTAAAAAAGCACTCTCGCTCTCCTGTACTTGTGTGCGTAAGGACATGAGTGTCAGCAGCTAATAACTTCAGTTGTCGATTGTGAACAACGTTGTTTTACTGATTAGCATGACTTAAGCCAGAGAGGAGGAACTAATCAGTGAAATCAGCGCCTGTTGTCTTTGCTTGGCTACACTCAGCCTTCTGGGGCACACAGCTGAGTGAGTACCCCTGGACTACACACTGCTGATCCAGCCCATCCCTTGGGTGTCTGATCCGGTGCGCCACCCCTTCCCTCTACTCTCCCGGTGCCCAGAGGCGACAGAGTCGCTCAGCCTCAGCTAACCACAGGCCTGAGCTGATGCTACTTTAAACAGGTTTCACCTCACACAATGCGCATGCAGGGGCAGCAGGTTGCCCATCCTACATCTGTAAAAGCTAGGTTCAAGCCCCCGTGTGAGCTGGACACCCCTTGCGGAAGCATTCTTGAGCAAGACACTGAATCACTGGCAGCTCTAGAGGTGCTATGCTGAATCCGAACCTGAGCTTTGACCCTTTTGGGGAGCAAAAGACAGAATTTCTCTACAAAAATTGTAAAGAATCATGGTATTTTTACAAAATCAGCCAGCAGGAAGGGATGACACTGTAGGTATATCCTCAAGCTTAACATCTGAGTCCAAGCTCATGTGTCGCTCTTAAACACTCAAATTTGAGTATGAAAAAGGTTATCGTTCGCCAGCAACTCTCAAAGTGTGTTATTGTCAACTCACTTAATCCTAGAAACCGGTTAAGATTGAAAAAGATCCCATTTGTTCCACAGTTCTCCCCCTTCCTGTCAAAATTTACAATGCCTCTGAGATCGCCTCGCTGCCATAACTCAAATCCAGAAATCTCCCCTCTCTCCCATAAAACTACAGCAGTGGTGGAGTCATTCTGCCCCTGGGGTAGCAAAACAATGCTGCAGTGGGAACTTTAGAGAATCACCACCCGTGGCATTTACCGTTTTCTTTTTTCCTGATTGCCTGCCGGAGCCAAAATCCCACACATCTGTGCATTTGGTTTGTGCATTGTGCGCTTTGGGAGCTTACACATGCTAATGTTTTATTCACTTTGTGAGAGCGGGTGCATCATCACAGGGAGGCCTCGTCTTGTTCTACACTGACACTTGCTGCCAACAAGCAAAAATATGAAATATTAACAGACAAACATCATCATCAGTGATCAGAAGATGATCAAACGACGGCTATAAATAGTTTTACTAAAATCGGGCTCAAAAATCTGACTTCTGAACTCATTCTAAGCAGATGTTCGTTTGTATTTGAGTGCATGTTTCTCTCTACAGAATCGCAGTGATAACAGGCGAGTGTGATGCTCAGTTTGACTCTTGATGAGCAGTTTATGAACAAGTCAAGCTGACCTAATTCTGAACTCTCTTCAGGGCTGCTTGGATCTGCTTTTACAGGTAAAAAAAACAAGCATTCTTTTTGATGTTCTGATGTATAGAAATGTGAATGAAGCTCTCTACTAGTGTAAAAATACATCTGAAAGTGTAATGCTTCATCCTACATTCACACATATGCATCCTGTATATGATTTTATAAAATGCTTTCTGAGTGGTCATCCATCTAGTTTATAGGCTTTTAAAATAAGAGTACACTAAACGCTGACTGTAAATGAGAGTAATACAACATAAAAATGTCACAGTTGCTGAGGCTTTTTACTGCAGTCTGTTGGTGTGAATTGGAGATAAGTCATCACTGTAGCTTTTGTAAATAAGCACACACTTCAAGTTACAGTCCAGCTTGCATCATCCATGCGCAAACACTTGCCAATCTGAAAAAACACAAATTCCAGATTCAAGCCATGTGTTGAAATCCACAGAGTACGCAGCAAAATAACCAAAATGCAACTCCCTGAAAAAAAGGCCTCCCTTTCCCCCCTCATTTAAACCCATCCGATGATCTGCCCTTCATGTTTATCCTCAGAGGACAAACATTAGTTAACCCCTGAGCTTTGAGTAACAGTTAGTGGTCCAGTCGGGGAAACAGGGCTGATCATCACGGTGTGGGAGCCCACTGGGACTTGGAGGGCTGCTGCCGCTGCATTGATTTACTTGCTGACACCAGAATTGATGAGGGATCAGACTGGCCACAGTCCAGGAGAGGCAGATTGGACGGTGAGGGAGAGAAGGAGGCAGGGCAGAGAAATGTAGCTTCAGCTCAGAGAGGAGTCTCTGGGTGGGTAGCAGCGGTGGTGAGGGTGGGCTTCTCCCTCGAGCAACACTCCCCCGGTGATGGAGAGAGCTTCAGGGGCTGCAGCATACTTGTTAAGCCATTGACCTTTAATTCACACTTGTCATCTAATGTGTTTCACGTGTGTGTCCCTGTGGTGCTTCAGGGGCCGGGATTGATCCACTCTGGTCTGTGTTTAAGCACCCACAGCACTGATTGGGTGTGTGAGCCCAACACCAGGTTTAGAACCTTTGGCATTCATCATGTGAGGAGCGTGCTTCTATTTTACAGTAGAGGGACGCCCCTCCGCACTGGCTCTGTGGTGTGAATCTATTCTCCCTGGCGCTTCAGGGAGAAAAGGTGGGGCAGGTGGGCATCCTCACTTGGCTTTGTGGGTGTGACAACAACAGGGACAATAGCAACAGGGCAGTCCTTCAGCCGCAATGGAAACACTGGGATGTCATCTCACACACACACACACACACACACACACACACACACTACACACAGAGGGAGCGGGGCGTGCTAATACATGTGTACATGGATTACAATCAGAGAGCAAATTGATACTCAGCGGAATTGCCTATTTAACAGAGCGGGTCCGCATTATATTAACAGCTTTAATTAACCAAAACATGAACGGAGTCTTGCTTACAGATGTAATCCCACCCTACAGACGCAGCATAATGACTGATCTGGTATTTAAACTGACGGAACTGGACTGACACCAAAATGATTTAAATTGTCAGAAAAGAAAATACACACTGTGTAGCCTACATGTGTTCCCATACATGATTTTCCTTTGTGTTAATGTTTTTGTTTTTTTGCCAGGTAGCCTAACAATAAGGTGTTCCACTGCCAATTTGTAACGCACCCAAACAGCCCATTGTTCATTCACGGGACTCAAAAGTAGTCATAGAAATATGAAACGACATACCTTCTACAGCCAGCACCACGGGCACAAAGAGGCTGCACACCCACAGCAAGTAATCCATTGTCATAAAACAGGCTTTTGCAACATGAATAAAGGTGTGCAGACTGGACCCTTCGGATGGATGGAGACTCAAACACAGAGCGCCGCAGCCGAGCTTTTTGTTCCTCTCCCAATTCTCATGTCTTCAGTTGCGATGAGGGCTCTCGCCGCCCCATTCTACCCAAAATCCTAAACAAAATAACCGAGCGCTTCTTTATTTTGCATTCAACCGGGTCCCGTTATTCCCCGTGTGTGATGAATGCGATGATACAGGAGCGCACTGCGCCCTTTCTCAGTCTCGTTCTCTTTTTCTGACTTTACCGACACCGAACCTCTGTCCAGGGGCGCATCTCTCGGCTGCTGCCCTCCCCGAGCAGAGGGTCGAACCCCGGGGATGAAGTCCTCCCTGTCCGCAGGGGAATCTGCGAAGTCCACTTTGGCCAACTCCGCGTAGCTGTTGCTCCTCTGCGAGGGATGTGCGTCGGAATGGCAACACCGGGACAGACACAGACACAGAGGGGGCTGGGGGGGCTCAGGCAGCGTCAACAAAGACACAATGATTAGATAGCTTCCGCTCAAGCTTTTCAGAATAATAGCACATTGTTAAATTACTTCATTTCTGGGAAAACACACTTTACTTTTATATATATATATATAATTTGTTTTTCTTCATCTTCTTCTTCTTAGTATTATTAAATATTATTAGTAATAGTATACGTAGTATCATTAATATTATTGTTAATGTTGTTGTTTGTTTATTTATGTTTTTTATATTATTGATTCCACACACACAAGAGAGAAAATAAAGTATTCAAATTTTATAATTTTGGTAACATCTGCTCATGATGCTCTGACACATTAATTTTCTTGCATGGGATCAATAAAGTTGATCTTATCTTAAAAGAAAGACCAAGTAGAATTTGTATTTTTGTAAGAATGTAGAAATAGATGCCCTGTACAAATAGGTTCTACTGATTATAATGTATCCCCCTCCTTATGTAGATATTCTAATATGTTGTGGTATTCTCCAGTAGCACATACTGTATATTAGTTATATATATAATTTTGTGTTTCACATCAGCAAACATATTAAGCCCTATAGCCTTTCATGAGGCCCTTTTCACAGTAAAATTCCAGTCTGTGGTCACATTACAATATAACGTTACAGTATCACTTTGTCCACATTGTTTCTTTTTACACCTCACATCAATATTAATTAGTGCGTGGTGAGTCACACTGGGCAGAAAGCAACAGCTGTTGTGCAGCTGTCTGTGGACAGAAGATGACCTCATCCTAACCGGTGATGTCATAGCAGCTGTTTTTCGTCACCTGTCAAACTAACCTGTTCTGACATCACTGATTGGGGCGGTGCGCTCTTCAGGCTAATCCATTGCTAATTTAAACGCTTTTATTTTGAAGTAAAAACTGCAACACTTCTGAATGTCTCTGTGCCGCTTGACGCTGCTGGCGGGGGGGGGGGGGGGGTCGAGGAGGATGAGAGGAGGTGGGATGAGGAGGAGGGAGGAGGCTGGTTAGTTGGTTGGCCAGCAGGCTGAAGCGGCCACCAGCCTGCAGTGTTTATCCGTCCTGGCAGCAGGCACCACCGGCCCGGACGCTCCGCTCACCGCCGCTAAATTGCGATCAATTCTGGCATTAAATGGACTTTGATAACAATGGATACACAGCGCCTCCCGCGGGTTATTGAGTGGCCTTTGAGGCTGATACTGCATAATAACCACCTGTGATTTGAGTTACTTGGTAATTTAACAAAAGCAAAACCAAAGATTTTACTTGATCTAATCATCTGGATCATGCTAGAAGATATCAGACTACAAATATTTTAGGCTTATCTGATACATTTCACAATAAAAGTCTGCAGTCAACAGTAATGCCCCTGAAAATTCACTACTGAGTAGCCAAGCACAGATACACCGAGGCACCATGTACTGCTGGTTTCTCGTGGGGGGGTTATGAAAGAAGATACAGTTTTACTACTCATCAAATGTATCTCTTCAATACAAAGTCTGGACAGACTACAACACCCACCATCTCTGCATAAGTGCCCTGGAGCACTGAACCCCCAAAACTGCTCCAGGGGCCCTACAGGTGGCCCAGCACTAGGACCTCTCTGATGAAATGTGTGGGGGGACTGTATGTGTAACTAGGGGGTATGTCCAAAAAGACACATTTCAGTTGCCTTGTGGACATTGACAGTAAAGTAATCTTCTTCTTTATACTTTGACCTTTTGCAGTCTCTGTCTTGCAGTCCCTCCTTTTAGTTCCATTTCCACCAGACCCACCCGGTCTTTTGTCCCTTGGCGGGTTCCAACGGAGAGAGAAAAAAGAGAGTGTGTGTTTTCGTGTGTGTGCGTGTGTGTGTGTTTTTGTGTGTGTGTGTGTGTGTGTGTGTGTGTGCTGGCTGGTAGTAGCTTTCAGCTCAGGGACAAGGCTCCCCTTCACACTGCTAATTCATCCCTCTGTGTGCCCCCACTCCCACTGCTTCAACACCCCCTCCCGCTGAACCCAGACACAGGAACACACACATACAAAGTTTCCCCCCAAAAGTCCCTCTGTGCTACAAACTCAAGATCCTCCGCTTTATTCCCTTCTCCCAAATCTTCACCCCCACACTGCCCACTTCCAAGCAGCTCCCCCCGTCTCCTCCACCCCTAAGTTTCTTTTGTCCCCCAGGCTTTGTGCACTAATTAACTACAGTTCAGTTCCCAGCGGGCTTGGGTCAGCCTCCACTACTGAAACCAGTGATGGGCAGCTCTCTTTAACCAGCTATATTCAAACTAAGACCAAAAAAAGACACAGTGTCCTTCACCGCAGCATAGGTGCAGTCATTATGAACAGGTCATGTAAATAATGTAAATATGTGCAAAATTCTGCTCATCCCCCATTGCTTACTTGTTTGTTTGTTTGTGTGTGTTTAAGAGGCTCCTAAGAGACTAAGAGAGTGTTTTGGACAAAATGTATAAATCTGCTAATGAATTCAGCTTTGCAACAGTCCTTGAATTCCCCCAGTGTCTTAAAGTACACCAGGCAGCACATGTTCATTCTTTCTCTTATTTTGAAATATCCTGACAAGCCAAATTTTGACTGATGGGGATTGCAGTGCGCCCAGCTCGTTATAATAGCTTTCCTTGTGAGGAGAAAAATGGGTCTGATTGTATCTCTTTGACTGCAAAAGGTCCCCACGTAGTGATGCCTTTAAGTTTACCCATACTGTATGTTCAGGTGTTGTTCCAGTACAACCTTTCACTCCTCCGACAAGAACTGGCAGTCAAATCTCATGATTTAAGGTGCTGACTGGACTGTGGAATAAAAGAACTGCTGCTCTGGAGAGTCTTCCCATCCTGCTGCAGATGAGATATCAGTTCTCGAGCTCAGGCAGGAAAAATACATATTTTACAGAGCATGGAGAGGAGACATGGAGAGCCAAGGATGAGGTGGAGGGAATGAAAACTAGCTCTGTGGGACAGCCGTGTTAAGCTGACAAGAGGGGATGACAGAACATCTCCACAAAGCCAGACTGTCTCCTGCAACTTGTGAATTATGGAGTCTGTCCAGTCCGCTGCACTGTGTGTATGATAAACATGCATGTGTACATAGAACTGTGTGTGCCTGTAGTGCTTGTGGATTGATGTTAGACACATGCAGTCATTTACATGAATGCAGCAAGTTCCTTCCTGATGTTTCAGGCTTATGCTCTATGTATGTTTGCATGTATGCATGAAACTTAAAAACCATAATTCATACTTATGATTCATATTCTTTGTAGTAGCATAATTTACACTATATCCTACAGCTGGAAACAAATGACCTATGTAAGCTAGTTTCTTATAAGTGGAATCATTCCAACAAATTATTTTTCAATTCGTCAAACAATATCAATGAATTCTGTTTATTTGTAATAAATAGTAATCTATTCCACCTTAAATCTGCAGTATTAAAACTGAAACTGAACTTGAACATAAAATTGATGAATTAATCTCACCACAAGTTAGTAGCTGTTCTGGAGCCTTCGCTCATAACAAATGACCTTCATCAGCAAACAGAGTTGCAAAGTTGTCATGGGATTGTAGTCAAATTTCCATTTATTTCTTAGTATTTTAAGGACATCTTCTTTATGGAAATTTGAACATCTACACCTTATTGACAACTGTGCAACTTCATCTCCTAATAAAGCTCATGATATGTGAATGGAAGCTCCAAAAAAGCTATTAAATGGACCTTGTGATGAGGAACTGTCCAAAAATTAACTCTGAACCTCCGTTGAACACCAAGTCAATTAAACATGAACTACAACTTGAAAGAATAGTTTGACATTTTGGGAAATATGCTTATTCGCTTTCTTGCCTTGTCTGTACAGCAAATATAAAGCTACAGCCAGCAGCCGGTCAGCTTGTGAGAGCAAGAAATATAGTCCAATGCACTACCCAGGAAAAAAACGGAAATTGTAATTTTCAAACATTGCTTTTTGTAGGGATAAAACAAACAATATCTAACAAATTAATTACATAGCTTTAGGGTTTCCCCCAGTTTACTTCTTTGCGCCAAACTGTAGCTTCAAAATTTGCCGATTGTACAGTATTAACATAAGAGTGGAATCAGTCTTCTCATATAACTCTCAGCAAGAAAATTAATAACCTCCAATTTATTTTAAATACACAATTTAATTTCTAAGCTAAATTCTCTAAATATTAGCACAACTAAGCAAAGATGCCTAAACTCTGGCCACAAAACCGAAAGAGTTGCTGATGAAAACCATGAAAATGATCTGTCAACAGATGAAGTTAATATGGAACAACACAGACAGATAATGAGGGAAAGACAATCAGGAAAAGAGTTTTCACATAATTCTGAATATATTTGAATATGTGCCATTTTCTGTCTGAGCTCCTCGTTTGAGGACAAGGCCAAAATAAAGAGCTCAAAGTCCTCACGAGTACCTCTGAAACACGACATGAAATAGTGCACGAGTGGCGTTTTGCTTCATTGATTGGAGACGTAATGATAGATGATTATATTCAGACAGGGAGCTGGCTGTTAGCCGGTGCTTAAGGGCACAGAGCACCGCTGGGCTTTTCACAAACTGCTGTCAGCTTGTTGTTCTGTGCAGCGCTGATTGATTAAATATGAATTGGTGTTGGTTTGGGGAGCTCGTTGTGTTTGTCTGGAACTTCTCCTGAATCGACTCTTCTCATGAAGCTGTCAGTGTCAGCCACAGCTCCAGGTTGGGGTGTGGAGTGCCACCAAACACCAGATGCGCTTCCTCTGACTCCCCGAATTCACAGCTAATCAGTGAAAAGCTGTCAGTTATTTTATAGGTATTTTGCATAATGGGGGATTTCAGATGGAGATTTCAGGATTGCAGGTGATCTAATGTGCAAATGAGTGGACGTTTGCTTGTGAAATAAAGAGTGCTCATCCAGAGAGTGAGGCAATACACAGTAAAAACTAGGCTAATTAAGAACAATTCCATTTTAGTGGGTGCAGACAGTTTCAGCAGAAGTCTTTTTTCCTTCAGAATTATTCACAGGAGGCGTTATTGATGATTCGCCACATTCTGCAATTTTCCCACCATTCTCCTTCTCCATTATTCATCCACCTCTACTTTTTAATCTCCTGTGAGCTGACTCAGAACTCCACTTCCATTTGCAGACTGTTCCTCCTCTATGCTCATGTCTGTAGCATTGATTAAATGGACCCCGGTGGGCTGGGGATTACATCGGGGTCTATTTGAAATGGCATTTCTACAGTGTTTTTCCATTACTGAGCATACTATTGGAATTTAAATAAACTGGGTCTGGGTACGCTGTGTTGATTTCGGAGTTTATTTGCCTGGCTCACATGGGGTCCATTTGCTGCAATTTAACAATTACTGGCTTTGGCGTGTTTGCTAATTTTCTATGTTCACAT
Source organism: Nannoperca obscura (assembly GCA_036024295.1). NCBI lineage: Eukaryota > Metazoa > Chordata > Actinopteri > Centrarchiformes > Percichthyidae > Nannoperca > Nannoperca obscura. Next base: position 54,752 of record JAVQJL010002420.1, read on the forward strand.
CCCTCACCAGCCTAGAGCGCAGCCAACTGGGCTCCCTCTGGAAGGCAGAGGAGAGGAAGAGGGAATAGTGGAGGCAGAACATGAATGCAATTGTTTTTTATCAGTTGAGATGGAGCAGAGAAACGATCAAACAAGACTGAGACAAATTAGCTAACAGAGGACGGAGAGTGAAAGACAGTGCACCCGCTGTTTCTGTCATATCAACATATTTGTGGTTTTAACTATGAGCTCAACGCTGGTTGTTAATAAACAGCTGGCCTCCTCATGGCTTTAAATGGAGAAACGATTTTACTCTTTGAAGCCACAGCAGGTCAGAAGTAGGCCTACCTTGTGCGAGCATGTGGTCATTAGAGGTGTGTCAGATCACTCACTGAATGCAAATGTGTTTATGCAAGCGCTTTCATCATGTAATTAATTTCCTGGTCATTCTGCATTTCTTGTGTGTATAGATGTTGAGAAACATGACATCCACAGCTTTTTCTACATCTATTATTAACACATGCAAATGTTCAGTAGCTAGAGAACCTGAAGGCTTTTGACCTCTTCATCAAATGTGATTTTCTTCAACAAGTGTCTGCTGCACTGTCTAACAGCTTCTCCACTCCTCCCCCCACAGGTGGAGTAATTGGTGTCAGATGGTTTTGCTTCTTACTTCCTCATTTGGAGTGAAAACTGTCTGGTGCTCCGGTGTGTCCCAGCTTGATTTGACAGTCATTCCAGCTAAATGTTCACACTTTAACAGAGTATTTCCTCACCCTGCACAACCCGGGAAAGGATTTGAGTCAGGCAGCAGCATCCTCCACTCCATGTTCCACTCAAGCACAAATATTATCACTCAGGCTGAGCAGATTGCTGCAGAGGCTGCTCATGTTTTCCCTCGAGGCTAAATTCAACCAGTACAAGACATCCTGTGATCTCTTCTGTTGGAACTTGGGACACCCGATGAGCAAGTTAACCCCGAAAATAAAATAAAAATTGCATTTCTCGCAGAAAATGCGTGTGAATGCTGACAGCTCAAATGCAGAAATGTAACTGAATTGCCTGAAAAATCTGAAATGCACTGACTGCATTGGAAGCTGAAATGTAAAATTGTCAGAATTAGAATTCATCTCCATGATGAATTTAAAATCCAATACTGACCCTCCTTTTAGCACTGTTTTGGCCTCCACCAAATCCTGAGGGAAATATCTGTCTCTTTTAGCTGCTAAATGCTCCATTGTGTTCCGCAGCTAGCCGCTAAACGTGTCTGTCTGCTGTATGCTGCTGAGCAGGTGGTGTACAGGCCGAAAACAACACTTTGAGAGTAGTGAGAGTGAACCATCACAGTAAAGTTGTTGGCTGGACAACTAAACAATGAGATAAAATTCACCATAAAGCTTCGTAAGGCCGAGGGGATCTGCAGATTCAGGTGATAATTCTCTGTAGGTTCATCACTACTAGCGACACATTTCACATTGTCATGTTGTTTTCAGCTTGTCATTTGATACATTGTTGTTATAGAAATACCGATTAAAGCCACTTTAACTCATTACACTAAATAATTGCTCCTGTAATTTGTTGTTTTATTGAATCCTACATTATTAGATTAGATAAGACATTTTACTATTTTAGCAAGTTGAAGTGGAGCTGATTTTTCTTTTTATATTAACAATTAACCAGTGTTATGTCTCGTCATCTGTGTTAGTCTTGTGCCATGTTTCATGTCTAGTTTTAATCATGTTCAAGTCTCACGTCCAAGCCAAGTACCATGATCAAGTCAAGTCACGTTTTAGATC
>JAVQJL010002424.1:0-17622 GCA_036024295.1 Nannoperca obscura
TGGGTCTTTGTGTGTGTGGAAGTTGGTCTCGACCGGCTCCATGTGATTGAGTGCCCTGAGATAACTTTGTTATGATATGGCGCTATATAAATAAAATTGAATTGAATTGAATTGAATAAACACCACTACATATGCAAATAGGTACAGAAACATAAAGATGCATACAGAATAATAATGTGCATGTACATAAACCAGGAACACAAAAACCAGATCTGAGTGGTAACGTACATTACATTTCATTGAATATTTTAAGTTTTGTTCTCTGGAAAGATTGCTTCTTTTTTCCCCGAGGCACTTTGGCGCTGGTCATCTCTTACAACTCAGCAAGTCTGCCACAGCAGCTAGTGTTGAAAACATCACCTCATGGTGGACAACCAAATTACCCTGAGGGCTCACTCTTGTGGTTAACACATGTGGCTTTATCTTCACGAAAAGTAGCTGAGGGCTGATCCACAACTTGGCAAACGCAAAAAAAATGCAAATACATCTCATGATTAAAATGAGTGGTTGCTTCATACCCTCTCTCGATGTGGTCTGAAAGTCTAAACTGATAGAAATGAAAGTTGTTAAACAGGGAAAAGACCAGAGACATGACCTCTGAAATATACACCAGACATTAACCTAATACAGTACAGATCTAGAAGTAACTCAGGGTATGAATCAAACACTTCAACTTCAGAAATAGTTGATGTGGATATATACAGTATACTGAACGTATAGCACATATAATCTGAGATTATTTACATTTCAGGACTTTTAGGGGAAACTTGAGTACCTTGGTGACTTTAGTGATCTGCTCTGTCAATGTGTCCAACAGACGGGTTTTTAGGAAGTCCTCTACTTTGTTAACTCTGCCATCCATGTAATAACTGTAATGAAAATGAAAGGAAATTGCTGTGAGAGAAACACTCAATGTGAGCAACAAACATTATTTTTTATTACAGCACAGATAGAGAAAAATAAAATGAAATAGTACGTGTTTCATTGTGATTCTCCATCCAGACATCCACCTATTCACAGTTTGATCTTGTATAAACTTGTATATACTTTGTATCTTGTATTTACCATGGTGTCTCCCCATTACCAAGACTCTCCATCTTCCATGTTATTAATGTTGTTCCCTTCTTTTAGGTCGAACCTCTGCAACTGACAGTCTCACTGTCCTCTACCTTCATCACTTTGGTAAATAATATCCTAGGATATACTATAATAACATATTACACTAGCAGGTAGGTCAATGGCAACAACTAGAAAGAAACAACTTGCGACACAAATGCAACATTAGCATATGTTTCCCCGTTGCTGCAGTTCATTATGGACTGCAAGTTTAAAATCCTAATAACAAGTATAATTTCCATCAATCTTATATCTGTATTACATAATACGTAATTTCACTACAGCTGCTATGATGAACAGGGATTGACATATTAAATTACACTTCAGTGTACTGACAATCTACAATTCTACGTCAAAATGTGAGACTGCATAAGAGAAAGAGAAACTGGAAGCACTGAGATATAAGACATCCATCTGTGGTGACTCTGTGTGTGTGTGTGTGTGTGTGTGTGTGAGAATGTGTGCGTGTGGGAAATAAAGACACAATGAGAGATGATGTTAAGAGAGAATGATGAAAGAAGAATTTATTGGTAGTTATAGTCCAAAGTCCAAAGAAACATCACCCTGTGGGCAGACAAAATACCTCTCCAAGAGTTCCTGCAAGAGTCCAAGGGAGAAAAAACGAGAGAGAAACGACCACACACAGCTCATGCTTCAGGTAAAATAAAACATATGTACATCTTATTTGCACTGCAGAAGGAAAAAAATTAAATAAAATATAGCCTGTGTGCTAAGTGTCCTGAAACAAATGTCCGCCAATCAATCTGTACATTATGTAATCTAGGTGAAGTTATTTATGATTAGTATATTTTAACACTGGGAACATTGCCATCAACAGCATTACGACATTAAGACCACACAGCACTGGCAAAATTGGTAACAGTTAAAGATACATCCCCTGGTTTTGTTACAGTCTCCCAAATCCCTAAACTTCCTGTGTTGAATTTCAAAACTTCATTCAATCAGTTAGCTGGGAGGAAATTTGGAAGTTTGAGAGCGCTATTAGTCACTATAACAGAATCAGATAGGGTGCCTCAAAGTGTTTTATGCTTTGTTAGCCAAATAATGTTTAAGGTCAGGTAAATCCAGATCTTCACATGCTAAAAGAGAAAATCTTATCACTCAAACTAAAACATACTGTCTTTTTTTATCTTCTCTCAGTGATTTGACCATACCATTTTGATGGACTGATCTATATTAGTCCAGAATGTAGCTGCTTCCCTAAATATTTCTTGTTTACTTTTTAGCAAATTGTAGCTTGATTCAAATGCTATTTCCCTTTGTATGAATACTAAGACTTTAATGAACATCCAGCCGTGGATATCCAACTGTGTAGGATGATCTTTCGCTTCACATCATCTGGATTTGCAGAACAACATCATCATCATCATCATCATCATCATACAGGTGGAAAAATGTGTTTGAAAATGTTATAACCCAGTAATGTCATATAAGGGCAACAACATTGGCCTAGAATAGACTGTACCATTTCCAAATCATTTGCTGTACATAAGCAACAGAAATGGTTGCATGTATGTGAGTAAAACTACTCTTCTAGAGGCATTATTTGGCACAAAATCCGCCAAATATTTTGTAAAGTGAAATGAGAAGTAATTGCTTAATATTTCAATCCACTTACATTCATTAGTATTAGTTTTACAGAACCGTGACATAATAAAAAAAACAACAGAAACAGATGTAACACCTGTTAATTAGATATTTTTAAATGTCTGTGCCTCATTGCAGAGTAGATTTCTCTTCTGAATCTTCTAAAGCAACAAATGTTATCAATAAAGTACCAGATCAACTCAGTTCAGTCCTGCTGAAAGCTGCAAATGTTTGGTACCAATGATCTTGTTTTTTCCCCCTCTAAAACCAGAGAACACTCCAATCAAAAGTTCAACAAATTAAATGGGGGTCAAGAAGAATTGCACTGCATTGTGAATAATAAGGCCAGAAGACATGGAGACCATAAAATCATAACAACTGCAGCATCAAAAGATCCCCAAACACAGGTCAAACCTCTATTGAACCTGTTTTGGAAAAGTCTGTGGAGCTGACAGATGTGTCAACAAAACTGCTGAGAACAGAGCTGAATTTTGTTGTTGAAGCAGTGTTGCAATCTGAGCTTAGCCTCGTTGAAATTTTCGTCACACTGTTGGAAAAAGTCCCAAGCTCCTGGCCTCAAACTGTAAACAACGCACGGATTAAGTCATAGCTTTACACAAATTATTTGGTTATCCTGTCATCTTTCCAGAGAGCTCACAATAATTCTTCGGTCCAGATCCCAGGCAAAGACATTCCAGTTCATATATGGAAACAGAATAAAATAACAAGTTATTATAGCTATATGGTGCACTTCATACCAGTACTGGGAATTTAAGCTACAATCCAATCTGATAGCTTTCTTTACTAAACACTCAAGTCTGGTGGTTCATTAGAGCAGAAACCCCATAAAGAAATGAATATAAAGATAAATCTTCCAGTATTTTGACCAGGATTGAGAGGATCATAGCTTGGTATTCATACAATTGCTGAAGTCTAAGCTCTTGAAACAAAACAGAGAAAATTTTCATGGTTCATCCCAAATTTGGCACGATACTTTAGCTGGCACACTGACCAGAATTCAATAAAATTCAATAAAAACATTTGCACACAAAGATCCACTTGGTCAGCTTGTTATACAAAGCTCTCACTGAGTGGCAGCACCACATCAAAGACAGCGCACTAACAAAACTCTCTGTTAACACAGAAATATTGTACAGACTAGAGAAATAGATGTGATCAAATCAGACAGGGATGCATGGAAGCTGAGGTGGAAGAGCATCAATACCAAAAATGGAAAAAATACTCAACTGAAACAAAAGATGTACAGTTAAATGTACTAAAGTAGCCAAAGTACTGAGGAATAATGGTTTCTTTCACATTAATGTTGCGTTGTTTAAGTAGTAAAACTTGGATATAGTCTATTACAATTTACTGCAAGTGTCAAAGAGTGGCCATATGGTATAGCAAGAGATTTGCTGTTAGCAGAGGGGTAGCAAAGTAAGAAGAGGATGTGGTCCTTACTGTGGACCAGCAGGTTATCATCGCATCAATCATTACATAACAGTTGAAAGATATGGAATACTCTCAGGAATACTCTCCGTAAATTTACACAGCCTCTGTGACTTTCAGACTAGAAAGGAGGAGATAAAAAAATCTTTAACATCTCTTTTTTCTCCGTTCAGACATAAATACCAGCACACAACTCTCACAAGTCTCTGGCATGCAGTTCCACTGTCATCCTGAAAAAGAAAGATATGGGTATAATGTCTCATCTTAGCACATTAGAAATGTAACCATGTAACTACAAAGAGTAAATATGCTTCTGATTCACATTCAGGTCAAAGTATTCAGCACAAGAAGTACTCATTTTCAAAATCAAGGGTCATTAAAGTGCACCTTTCATCACTTCATTTTTGACAAGTTTTTTTGTTGCTTTCTTGCTTTACACACTGATGTTCACACCACTAATACACCATTGCTGGAACAATTAGGGCTTATGTTAAGTGTGTTGCTCAGGGGAATCTAAACAGCATATCATAAAATGTGTCTAGTTCACTTTTTTCACTCATATTTTCACAGCTAGAAACTAGCAGCCGTCTGGTCACACTCTTTTGACTGGCTTAATTGTCTCACCATGATCCAGCCCCTGTTAGGTAAGGCGGAACGTGTTCAATATAGGTAAGGTTAGAGGGTGTGGGTTTTATAGTTAGGTGTTAGATCAAAGACTCTGTTCACCTAAATTACATTTACTTCTAATGGTATCTTATCATGCAGATGGCTCTGGTTGTATTTGCCCAGGTGTGAGATATCCATAGCTCAAAATTTTGCCTATACCCCAACACAATTATTGGTATAATGCTAACACGAGTTTGCTAACATTCACACATTGACAAAGCTAGCATGATGATGAAGTTTTTGCACTTACATTTGACCACCTTTTTAGTTCAGCATGTTCTCATGCTAACATTAGCTAATTAGCACTAAACACAAAGTACAGATGGGGCTGAATATTTTTGTTAGGTTATTAGTTTAGCAAGTATTTGGTCATAAACTAAAGTTTTCAGATTGTAACACCTCTGAAGGGATCACCAAAGTTATTATAATTTATCCTGAGGAGAACATGAACGTCTGTACCAAATCTTAGGGCAATCCATCCAATAACTGTCGAGACATTTAATTTAAACAAATGTCAACCTCATGTTGATGCTATAGAGGAAAAGAAAAGGGATCACCAGCGTTGTTAAGATTCATCCTCTGGGACCCATAAATGTCTATAAAAGGTTTCATGGAAATCTATCAACTACCAAAGAGTTGGGCTGACCAGCATCGTCATTCGAGCGCTAAAAATGACATTTGAATTTTCAGGAGAGACACGTTCCTTTTGAATTTCTTATAGTATTTTATAACTTATAGTATCTTAAAATCTTTTTAAATATCTCATAACTCATTGTGAACACTTTTCCCTAGAGCTGCTTTCTACCTGCTGCTGCTGTGAGCACCATAAATTAAATTCTCCACTGTATTGGCGGGGAGGCAAATCTCAGTGAAAATCAAAACATTCTGCATGAACACACACCAGTAGAGGTAAGTGAGAAATGTTTTTTTCATCATTCGGGTCAATTGACCTTTTAAGTGACCTGAAGAAATATCTGGGTTAGGGTTAAAGTGCTCTATAGTGCATGCAGACATCAAGGCAAGGATAAACGGGCACACTCTCTCTATGAAGGGAAAGAAAACCTAATACTGCAAAACGAGATAGAGAGAGAAGAGGCAGAGAGACGGGAAGATTAAGTGAGAATGACATGTTTTGTTGGTGAATCCAAAGACGGATAAGCAGTAACTGAGACAATATGCAGCAAATGTGAAAGTATAATGTTTTGGAAAGAAACGTCATAACATAATGCAAACCACATATCAATGTTTCGTGATCTGGAGGTACACAAATATTTCACTACATGTTTCATCACCACAAGCTCCAACAGGACACCTCTGACCATAAGCCACAGACAGAGATCCTCTCTAACAAATCCATATGATTCTCTTAACCAGTTTATAATGAATGCTGTTTCCAGGGTACTACGTTTGATTGAAAACAACTTGAGCCAGCTGCAGAGGAATAAAACCTGTGTCGTAGACGTGTTAATGAGTGGTCTCCACTTTTATTAGTTTGGCTTCTTTTGTAGAGGTCAGAGTTTCTGTCACGCAGCCTGGTTAGACTGGAATCTGGACCTTTGGTGTAAAACGGGCTAATTGACAGAGGGAATGAGCCAGAGCATATGGTTTGATTTTAACAGTGTGGGTGGTGTTTTTCTAAGACTTACTGACAGCCCTGCCTCCTTCCGTTTCTTCTAATTTCTCCTAATTAGACCTGACCTTCACCTTAATGACCACTCACTCAGTCACACAGGGCTTGTCTGATCTTACAGTGGGAGTGTCTTTTTGTACACATTTGACACATGTGGAAAGAGATACAGATAAAACATGGGGGGAAAGATCAAACCATTGATAAGTCTGTATGCATTCCTGCAGGATGTGCAATAGACAAATGACAGGTGTTACTAATTTAACACACATACTCTCTCTCAGGCTCCTTTTCCTGTTGTTCCGTTTACAGGATAAACACAGTTCTTCACATTAAGCATCAGTCTCTCTCAGAAACATTGTTAATGATGGTTATTACTGGCTACTGCATATACACAATGTGGTGGTATAAAAGCACAACATGGCCTGTACAGTTCAATTTATGGTTGAGTAGTCTACCGTTTTAGAAAACTGCAAATCAATTATGGGGCTTTCTATGGACAAAATAATAAAATAGAATAAAAGGGTAAAATACCTACTGTTGCCACGTAACTGCATCTACAACAGAGCCAGCATTCTTCATGAACCTGAAAGTCAGAAAAACAGAGTCATCTTTAGCAAAGTGGCACATTTTCTTCAAACAAAAGACAAATTCAACGTGGGTCTTATTTTCATAGTTATGGTCATTCCTATTGTGATAACATTTTACCGACCAACTCAAATGCCACTGGAAACATTGCAAGAACCTTTAGGGCAGGCAGGCAGACAGGGAGTAATACAAGTTGTCGACATATTTGTATTCACTCCAAATTATTTGGAAAGTGAAAGCAAAGGTGAAATCACCAAAAAACAGAACAAAAAAAATGTAGACTTCTCTTTCTATTTTCTGTGGGTTAAATCACAATGTTTTTCAAACTGTACTCAATCTTTGAGGAGGCTGACATGTATATCTACAGGAATAATGTGTTGAAGTGTTTAATTCTATTAAAAGTAAGCTATTAATTATGTCTAAAAGTAAATTGGTTCAAAAATACTGTGTCAAGCCAAACTTTAGGACATTGTATGCATAAAACTTGGCCGTGAATCAAATGTTACATTTTGCTTATCCAGAAACCCAAAGATCTACAGCTGTACAGCTGAGAACTGGTACTCTTCCTATGGCTACTAAAGCTGGCAGATTGAAAAATGTTCAGGAGGAAAACAAATTGTGTGAGCTAAAAAAAAAAAACGGAAAGTGAGTCCCATTTCCTTTTGTATTGTACATATTATACTCTGGATCTGGCTTATATCAATTTGTGGTTTCATAGTTGTTTTCATGACACAATAACAAATGCTTGATTTTGAAAATACCAGCCAACCAGATGTTTGAAACAGTTACATCAGTTACATTTTTAACAAAAGTTTACCTTTACTTTCACTTCACACTAAGTGCTTTAGGTAATATGGTAAATCTACAAACTATGAAAATAAGAAACAAAAATCAGTTTAAAGCCCTTCTAGTTTTTTTCTATTGTTTTCCGGAGCTGTTCCTGCAGCCTGTAGAGTTTGCTTTCAGTTAGTTAAATACAAACTCCAAACATCCCCTGAGGACAAAGAAAAATGTTGTGAACCCTGTCTACCTTTTAATGGACTCATCCTGTACACAAATACAAACTCAGCACACACACAGTCTTTCCTGCTGCCTGCCCTTCTCCTCCTGAGCTTTGTGTGTTTCCTCGAATTTCTGACCCAAATCGCTCCATATTTGGGGGTAACAGCTTGTCAGACATGCCCAAATGTGTGTCTCTAAACTTTCACCGCTCTGGCTTGTTTAGTCTGTCCAGCTCCAATATTTGAACTGTTGAGGAGCTCGGAGTCTAATTCATCTTATTTCCTGAGAGCAGCAAAGTAGTTGGGCTGTCAAACACAAGAGCCACCTCCTCGTAACAGTGTCAAACACACAAGAATCACCCTGTCGTTAAATGTGTCACCCGTGACCTGCGGAAACTCCAGCTCTCTCCTCTTCATCCGCTCCCTCCTCCTCCTCTTCTCAACACCCATCTCCGACACCCTCCCTTTCCACTGCTCATCACTCAGTCTGAACAGCGCAGTACACATGCACACATTGGTGCACACAAACGCACACCTTTTATTTGTGAGGACATTTGAACTGTCAGTGCTCAGTGAGTTAAACAGCAGCTCCTAATGGTTTCACTGATGAAAGTAGGTCAAGTACATAGTGGGGGAGACACATATCAAAGTTATTATTTCTCCTGTGTCTTCCAACTACCTGTCCAAATGTGTGTAGGACATTGAGACATTAAACTGTTCCTGTGCATGTATCTGCACATCATTTTAGCATGCATTAGTTTAACTTGATGGAATTTATTTAGCAAAGCCAGTTAAAGCCAGGGACATATATTCCACCTCCGGCATTTCTAATTGTCTTGTTACCTGTGTAAAATAAGAAAATCTCCCAGAGCAGTGATTACAGCTTCCCTTTAGCCACCCACAATAAAAATGGGATGTTTGATGTTGATAGTTACTGCCCAGGATCAAGTCATTCACCATTGGCAAAGAGCAAAATCTATTCAATATTATGTGTGTCTGAAACTTTCATTTAAATATTTTACTCACTAAACATCTGAATGAGGGATTTCATCTTTAAATTGACTGTTTTGGTAACTATATAGCATTTAAAAACACTATATAAACATGTAATTCATTGTTTGCAAGCTGCTATACTGTACTTGTAAGCAGAGCTAAGGATATTTGGAAAGTGTTTATTAACACACAATATTTTCCAACAATTATAACTCCTCCTTTAAAGAGTTATTTTGTTATTACAACTGCATTTTACTATATATACGTACTAGATATACATATCTGCTTATGACTAATGTGTTATAAACCATAAAGAGTTACCACTTGTTTTTAAAATTAAAATAAAATAAAAATTATTGATAATAATTAAATATGTTCTTATTCAGAAAAAAGAAAAGATCTCTCAACAAGGTCATGCTTTATTTTTATCGTCCAACACTGACAGACTTGTGTATATCTATCTATGTTTGATTTCCAGTCTGTGTTTGTTGTACAGGGCCACTGACACGTCCATTTTAGTCAAGCTTGTTTCCATTTCGACCGACAGAAAAAGCTCAGAAAGGCTTAACTGTTTTGGAAGTGATGTATATTATGGCGTCATCTATTTGGTCAACAGAACAGAGAAAGCATCTTTTTGTCTAAAAGGAGTTCCAGCAAACTAAGACAGGAAGTAACGCACACAAGAAGCCTGCAGACCTGCATTCAATGTCTGATGCACAGTTAATCTGGGGGCTGTGGTTAGAGTTAATATGATCAGGGGAGAATTTGTGCTTGAGTGTAGAATGTAAGTGTCACTCTATATTTTAATGTCTATCAATACTGGTCTTCCCAAATTAAACATCTACAAGATTATATTCCCACAACCCAACATTCCTTCACCTTCACAAGTTGACATTTTAGTTTCAATGCACCATTTTGGGATAACACATATTTGCATTACATTTTTTAAACTAAACTTCAGGGCAGAAGAGCTTAAGCTTGTGATAGTCACCTACATGCTCACTGTCAGCTGTAAGGTTGCTTGCAGAGGAGGAAGGTTGTTTATCTTTAAAGTTTATAGCAATGGCTTTAAGTTTGAATAAGAGCTTATTTTCAACAAATCCCTTATCTATTACACTAACGCAGACTTTTATTTCCCAAAGGACTTGATTCAATAACTTTCAAACAGCCACTGGTTTGGGAAATATACTTACATTACATTAAATTACATTACATTAAACTTTATTGAGATCAGTAAAGCAATTATAAAATGAGTCCGCTTTTTGTCAGCATATATTATTGTGGTGGTGTATCTCTTTCAAAATGTCTTCCCTGCTGGCGTGTTCATGCACTAATGAGTAACTTTGACATTAAGAATTTAGGCTGGCTGCCAGACAAAAAAAGCTACCAAATTCATATAATGGTTTAATGTTGCCAACGTTTGTGCATTGTTTGTGTTCTGTGTTTCATTTTCCAGAAAAAAAAAACATAGCCTGTGAATGTAATAATTGCTGGCAGGAGACTTAGATTCAAAAGAATAATCCAAGAAGACCTGTAACTACATTACCATGTGGCAGTTATATAACTTTGTCAAAGCAAAGTTCATGTTCATTGGGATGGTATCAGTTTGTTTAATGTCTCTTCAGGTTGGTATTTATGTTGACCAGAATGAATTCAGAAGCTGCGCAGAAGATAGGAAGTCCATCTGAAAATTCATGTTCAACTTGGTAAGAACAGTCAAGTATTAATACCTTGTAGGTAACGAGCAGAATTCTGTCTAAATTGTATTTTTTTTGCAGTAAAGGTTTGACTACATGGTACAACATTACAATCTCAGGAGGGGACAGGCTGCAGTTGAGAGAGGGCTGTTAGAGAAGCCATCAGAGTCAAACTGAAGCTGGTGGAGCTTCTGGGTAAAGCCAGCAGGTGGGATGTTGCGCCGTCACGTTATCAATCAGATGACACTTTATTTAGGCTGACATGGTATAACTGGAGCTGAGACCCTTAAACCTGCAGAGTGGAAATCCATAAACACTGAACACTATTAAAATGTGTGTGTGTGTGTGTGTGTGTGTGTGTGTGTGTGTGTGTGTGTGTGTGCATTAAACACAGTAAAGCTCAGTAAGACACCCCAACTGCTGCAGCATACTTTCCACAACCTTCCCCCCTTTTCCCCAGCAGGATAGCCTAACAAGGACAGGAATCCTACCCAATCAGTGTTTTATTTGCTGACTCACCCATCCAGCAGCAGGATGGCGTTCTTTCTGGGTCGCCCTGCATTGGGGCCGTAGAGTTGAGCTCGGTGGTAATAGCGCACAGACTGCAGCAGGATCCGCAGCTTGGTGTAGTCCTGAGCTAACTGGGTGCTGTTGACCGCGCGACCCACCATGCTGCGGTAGGCATTAGGCTCTGGGAAGAGGAGATGCAGTACACGGAGCCAGAGAGATTGAGTTTATACAAGCAACAGTGGGGAGGTGGCAGAGAACATTGTTTCTGTTGTAGTCTGATCTTGTTCTCCTAGAGAATATCCAACAGCCAGTAGAAAAAGGGATAATTGGGCAATTCGCAGTAATACAGACAGATGGACTCAGTGTCAGGGGAATGGTCTAAGCACACAGGGTGGCCTTGCAGAATCAGTAAAACAAAGAGTGAGGGAGCTAGTTTCCCCAAAAGGAGGCCCACTGCTGCTTTACCACTGTGCTGAAGAGCATTGTGAGTATATCTGTGCCAGGTTGTGTTTGGAATGTAATATAAAACGTTCACTATGTTTTTTGTGTGCATGTAGTTATGTCTGTGCCTGAAAACTTTAATGAGAATATTATTAGTAAATTTCAAAGGATCACCTTTCTATTCAACCTCTACAAATTCGCTCTGTGTCTGCACTGCTTGGGTGATTTACTTCAAATGATAACCTTTGCTTTTAAGGTTTAATTCCTCACTAAATTTCTCACATAGCCCAATCAATGGATTTTGCATGGTACTTAGCAAGGCTTAGGCTAACAGTTTCTATTGTGAACTTTATTATAGATTAAATGAAATGAAAATATGATGTGATGTGCAGCAGGGAAACACAGGGTCCTGTGTGCACTGCAGCTCCCCAGGAAAAAACACAGATGGTTAGGATGACATGAGGACTAGCAGTTCCTTTCATCCCTGAATCAGCCCTCGCCTTAACCCTTAAACTGCTAGACTCTCAGTTACAGCTCACGCTGTAAATAATGTCTCTACCAAAACTATTAGAACCAGTAAATGTTAAATGAACAAAATGTGTAACTTCTACAAAAACTTGAATTTTGAACTTAAAAAACATACTTTATTGGACAAATCCATCATTAAAAGCAACATTTCTTCATTGAAAATGAGTTCAGGTGGCATGTACAAGTATTCATTCAGTGTTTCTGAGTGTGAAAGTTTCCAGTAAGCTGCAGGAACAGAGAACCACCACCTCACCAGTTTTAGAACTGGTTAAGTTAAAAATGGTCCAGTTTTTGTGAAATGTTGGAAATGGTTAAAAGATGAAGTTAGAGTTGGTTAAGTGTTGAGATTCAGTTAGTTTGGTTTAGATTAGAGTAACAATTTAACAGGGGATTAGTCTAACACTGCTGTTCTCAGATTGTGGTCTCTGTGCGTATAGCTTGTTAATATTTAATTCAATCTCTGCAAAATGTCATAAACATGGCTTGCGGAGAAAGTTACTACAAAAAAGGTGCAAAATGTCCAGTTGTAGTGTAGCGATGTAAGAAGGTCCCATCGAGTTAAGTGGAGGTACTTCAAAACTGTACATCACTGTCAGCAACACTTAAGTACAGTAGCCGAGTAAAAGCAAGGTCAAAACATCATGATATCTAGTAGGTAGTATGTGGTGTGTGGCTGTACTGACCGTTGCCCATCTCCCATGAGATGTTGTACTTCTTGCCTGCGCCGTACTTCAGGAGGCTCAGGGTGGAGGAGGTGTTCCAGGAGTTGTCTGGATTTCTGTGCAGCGCGTTGAGCCCGAAGATCAGGTGCAGACCAGCACAGTCGGCAAAGTTGTACAGTTTGTCTAAAGACCTGGCTGGGAGAAAACCACAAAGCAGTTGTAACTTTGATTCTTTTTACACACCTGGAATCACAGACCATGTGGAACCCATTGATTTACTGATTCAAATGCCAATGTACTGTAGGAATCTACATCCATCTTGAACTCAATTTTAGTACCTAATTTTAAAATGTATATACAATAGGGGGTATATTATGTTATAAAGCACTCTACAAGAGTACAAAGTCACCAAATATTAAACAAATGTAATTGGAAAAACATTGTGTTTGTCCATTTAAACAAACAAGCACTTTCCCACTTCTTAAAAAATGGGTGGTTCTTCAACCTCAGTTAATTTTAACATACACAATTAGCAGAATAAGATTACATTTCTCAGCAGTAATGTGTATGGAAACGTTGTGTGCACTGTGTTGCATAAACTGCAAGCTACCACTGGGATTTTTTCTGCAATCAGTTGTTTTGTGCCCGGTACTGAACTTTGTGTTTGTGCCGTTGTGTCCAATTGTACACATGACAGCAGAGTCTCGTCCTCAGCAACATTCAGTGAGAATCCATCATGGACTCATGTGGTGATGTGCTCCTCAAAGCAGCGAGCACAGCATCGGTCTGTTCTTCTGCAGCTCACATCCATCACAACACCTTATTCTCACTTGTCTGTAAAGTGAGTGCCTACATCAGATGTTTGCATATGCCTGTTTGCAGGCTGCTCCTGGATACCTCGGGCTCTTGTTTTGAAATTGAATCTGTTTAGATTCATTCCATTAACGTAAATATTGCCCTGAACTCCGACCCTGACTTCCTAGGTTCAACAGGAAACAGATGAATACTGTGTGCCGCTTTGGTTCTGGCTATAATTTGCCCTCAACTGCAGGTTTGGCACCAGCTGAGCTTGCCAACCGATTTCTCCGTCCAATGTGGAACGGTGACAAAAGCAGAGCAGACAAGAGTGCATGTGAGGTTATTCTTCTGGATACTTGTCGAGCTGTTACGAGCATGGGAAAGGAGTGAGGTTGTCTAATAATGTAATATTTAATAAATGGATGTGAGAAATACAAATGTCTGGCTTTTAGTCAGTCAGGCTACATCGTAACACTGAACGATGCTTATTAAGTCACGCTTCTGCTCGAATAGGGGTTTTTCTTCAGCATTTACTGTAAGCCTTTATTTCCAATAGCACAGTGGTTATGTACAATCCGCAGAGCAAATAGAGAGAACAGAAAGATTGCTTGTTGCACCTGGCATTAATTCGCTTTCCAGCAACAGCAAGACAAAGCCTGAAAACAAAAAAAATGCTAGCAGTTACAATGGTTTTATTACGCACAGTGCTCTTAGGGAGTGTATTTCTCTTGAGTAAACTGTCTGTTCTCCATCTCATTAATAACCGCCAATAACGTTATTATCATAACTGCTATTATCATAACTGCTATTATCATAACTCCTTCCCTTTGTGGTTAAATCAGAGTGGTCTGTTTTCAGGAGCAGAGTTGAGGGCAGCAGGACAGAGAAAGTAGCACCAGATGTGGCTGTCAGGATGAGTGATTCCAGGCCTTTCCTCACCTGAGATCTGAGCAGCAGGCAACCAGCCTTGCTTCAAGACACAGATAGCCCTGCACACACATCATAAAGGCATCATGAGACGCATCAAGCTGCAAAATATATAGTTTCTCTGCTGGCAGGTCTAAGTGCAGCATGTAAATGTCTACATGTTTATGTCAGTTTGCTTCCTGGAGAATTTTACTATTGATTCTTCAACACACTCATAGTTAGCTTTCTTGTGACTTTGCAAATTAAAGTTATGTCGAATGATGAGGTCAAGTGTAGAAAAATACATGATTTGCAATGCTAAGAGTTTAATATTTTGCACACATTTGTTTTTTTACTAAACAAATATTTCCACAAGTTGGACAAAATCCTTACAATAACATTATAGTTTGGAATTCTATATTTTATTTTATTTTTGCCATATTCATATTCTTCCAGCATAGTCACGAGTGTTTGTAAGGTGAAAGTGGATCGGAAGTTAAATAATTTATTTTATTTGTTAATATCAAATAAATAAATGACTATAAATACATTAATTATTATACTTTTTTAAATTATTATTATACAGTCTGTCCTCTGAATGGTGGTTAGTCCTCAGTTAGCCTGCTGGTGAGCAGTCACTACAGTTTCTGTTTCGGTTGCACACACCAACAACAGCTACTAGCCCGAGGAGGAAGTATAGCATTACTGGCCAGCATAGCCAAGCTCTCGTTTATCGCCTGACAAGAACAGGGCATCATAAGCTTTCTTCCAAAGAGATGAGTAGATCCACCCTCACAGTGTCAGGAAATCCGCAGATCACTAAGGCCAAACATGAAAGAGCTCCTATACAGACACTAGAGACCCTAAAGCTACAAATCTGTGATCTCAGTCAGACGAAAGTAATGACATTACCAAGACACTGTGAATTTGTGTGTGCATGCACATACACACACACACGCCGCATGTGTGTTTGTGTGTGTGAGCTGTTATGGCTCACTATCACATCTGTGTAATGTTGAAAAGGAGAAATGTAGCAGGACTCAATGAAATGTAGAGATAAATGGAGAATTTATATTATAATCGCAGCACATATTGTTGTTGGAGAATAACTTTCCCAAATGGGAACACCACAAATGATCCACTGTTTTACAAACAGACAGACAATCAATCAAGTCAGTATGAAATTGCCTTTACTTCTGTTAGACACATCAAAGCAGTAGCAAATGGTGCTCATCCCAATGACAGTGAATCATTTCTTTGAGTCAACACATTATTCAGTTCACTGTTTTTCTAAGAATGACAGTTTCTTATTTTGCAATACGGTTTGAAATGGGACTCAAAATTCCCAATAACACATCGCACAATAAAGGCCTGTCTGAGAGGTCGAGATTTACTGTACTCACTCAGCTCCAAACTTCTCTTTTATCTTACAAACAGTCCAGCCAGAAACAAGCGGAACAAACCCAGAAAGCTGTGTGTGCATGCATGTGTGTGCATATGCCTGTGTGTGTGTGTGCGTGCGCATGTTGGCGTGCCTTTGTGTGTTTGTGTGTAGCGGAAAGAGTGGAGGTCTGGATATTGTCAAGCTGTCGATCTGATAGAAAAGCCAGTTCTGTGAAGCAGAGCGGCCGGCAGCATCAGTCAGGGCTATGCCTCATTTCTGCAGCTCTGCATATTACTTTAAACACTGAGGTACACATAGGTCTATGTACACTGGGCCTGGGTGCACTCACACAAACAGTGTTTGCTGGTTTATATACCACCCACATGATTCCAATAAAATAACACTTTTCTCTGTTGCTGCACCTATAGTGCGTTACTGTCAGCTGACAAGACAGGTGTATTTTTACATGACAGCCTCTCCTAGTGAAGGTTTAAATTGTGATTTGTTATAATATGCAAGAATCACTTTAATATCTTCATTAAAAAAGGAAATGCATAGTGATGTTACTAATTATGACACAGACCTGCTTTGGGGACCTTGGGAACGTCTTCAGATTGAAAAATGGCTTTCCTTAACTACGTTATGAAAACCAGGTCAGAAAACCAGAAGAGGAAGACACATTTTAACGTTGTTACAGACATAAAAACAAAATTGTGCCTTTTGTGTGTAATGCAAGTGTGTTACAAATATTTCAGTAATAACATTTGTAATAAAAAAGGAAGGTGGTGTAAAAAAAACAGGCTAGGGATGTAATCTGGAAATAAACTGCATCAGTCTACTAACATCTCACATATTCACATTTCATTTCATGTAGCCAAAAACAGGCACGCAGGCCAAACATTTAGACATTTTAAATGTGAAGCAACATCTTATTTTGGCATTATTTCTTTATACCTCACACTAAAGTGAGTTCTCAATGGCTTCTCCTTGATCTACTGTGGCATGTGTTGTACCTCATTTGTTCATTGCTTTGGACAAATGCGACAGCCAAACTATATATTCAATATATTCTATTTATAACATAAATTTAAAGAATAATTCAGGCTTAGTCACCTTAAACCTGCTCTTGACCAAGATTAGCTGGAAGCACAAGTTGCATCTCGAATTCAACTGGCATCCAATGAAACATTATTCCTCTGTGTACTGAGAGGAAAGTGAACACAGCCTACAGCTGCAGAAGGACCAACACATCATCTTCTTACACTTCTTCTCTCAATTTCAAATTCAGATGATTCAGATGATTTGTGAAAAAAAATTTTTGTCCTGGGCTTTAAAATCTCAGATTAGCAATGCTGATATTTTCCTACATTCATTTTTGCCTTTGGAAGAGAAAATTGGGAGCACAGCAAAAACGCTGTTTTCTGTCTCTGGTTTCATTTAATACAGAAATATAGTGACTTACTGCCAGACGCAGCTTACTGCCACAACAAATGTCAATTTGGATGTTTAGTCCCATCAAAGTCAGTCTGGAAACATACAAGTGCGCGCACACACACACACACACACACACACACACACACACACACACACACACACACACACACACACACACACACACACACACACAAACAGAGTTGAGCTCAGTTAT